>JAHWFO010070337.1:25590-58132 GCA_023313115.1 Rhysida immarginata | reverse complement strand
ATACTACTTTCGAGAAAATCAATTTTTCGATTAAAAACACCGGGCGGCCCCCCCCTAAAAAGTACGCATAAAAGGGAAAAAATAGATGATCTCAGCGCTTCCGCTACTTTCATATACCTTCTTCGGGAGGATTAATTTCTTGTTTAAGCAACTGCAACAAGAGCCAAGACATTTTTTTACCGTCCAAAAGTTTCTAAGGATTTCAGAAAATGGTACCGTGAATGCAAGGAAATATTTTCAAAAGGTTTCATGATCGTGGAGAGATACAGCTACAACGACAAGTTAACTTTACACAGAATTGAGTCAAAGGCCAAAATCAACGCCATGTGCTATCAGACTAATGTTCTACACCCATATTTACCCGTGACATCTCTGGTTTGTACAGTATAGATGTAAACAAGGTATGGCTGCATCAAGACAAGGCGTCGAGTTACACTACCGCATCAACTCGCCTGCTCCTGGATCGCATGCAAGAAGATACCGGGACCGCTCCAGTGCATTCAGCGACATACCCGTCAAGTCGCCGGACACATTGCCTATGGATTTTTGTGGCTTTGGCCAACTTAAACGGACCCTCGGAAAGAGAGACGACCTGTGAACAGTGGAGGGCCTTTGGAAAGCGTGTCAACAGGAGTGGTTAAGAATTGGTCCTGGTGTTCCGCGTTCCAGCCTCTTGCAGTGAAAACTGCGATGCATTGCTACCAGATTGAACACAATCGATGGTGCCGCAAGAGGTTTTCCACCTTTTCTGACCCTCTGTAACTTGTTATCATAGATCCTAACAATCCTCTGTATGATGATCATTTATCTCTACATTATTCTGGACGCTATAAAATCTTTGATTTCCTAAGTAGTAAGTACTATCTATATTGCAAATAACTGCTGTTATTCTTTACTGTATCCCGTATTAAGCCCCGTTTCCACGAACCGAGTTTTTCTCGGTTCGGTTCGCGGAACTAGATCCGTGATCCCGTGGAACCGAGACTCGTTTCACCAACCGCGTTTGAAACTCGTTTGAAACTAGTTTCGTTCAAACGAGTTTTGAGAACTCGTTTCATCGACGAAACCAGCTTCGCATCGCAGGCTCGCATTTAATTTTCAAAATGGCGGAAAGTAGAAAGCGAAAGAGCACGGTGGAATGGGGAGAGCAGGATACGATTGCGTTAATAATTTTATGGGGGGAGAAAATTGAAGATCTGCGACGTGCAAAACGTAAAAAAACTGTTTTCGATCTTTAGAGCGGATGAATTGTTTTAACATTGATTTGAATGGGGAATGTTGCCTCATGTCAGATCGCCGAATTAGCGAAGAAACATCTATAAATAAATCCGGCGATCAAATACGAAAAGGGAAAATAGAAGGAAAAGGTAGCGAAAGAAGAATGCATAGGAGAAGTAGGAAAAAGAGCTGTCCGCCCCCTAGAAATGACAATGGAAGTACCAAAGAGGTGAAGAGAGAGAAATCGGAGCATTGTTGTGAGAAAAAAATTACGAGAGGACAGGTGATTGGAAGAAAAGGGGAGGTAGGAAGAAAAAGAGAGAGAGGTTTGGATTCTGAAGCGGAACAATACTGAGCCACCAATGTGACGATTTCGGTCTGATCCATAGCTTGTATTTCTTTCTTTGATTTTGTGTAGCTAATAAAGAAAGCAATTGACTCAGCAGCGATTGATTTTGCAATTGTCGACAAATAATTGATCTATTATGATGCTGCAAATAAAGCATCAATGCTCTGCATTGGTTTATCTGTTCATTGATATGCAGTAAATGCTTTAGCCGCATTAGTATAGTCACTAAAATAAATCTGCGTCTTTGTTGGGCATCCATATTTGTTGACAATCCCAAAATGCAATGCGTACTGCAGTACGAATAATCCCACAATGCAATGGGTCAAACGAGTTAGAAGTTCGGTTCGTGGAACAAGAGGGGAAGCCTAAAACTAGATCCGCGAAACTAGTTTGACGAATCGAGTTTCCCGAAACGAGAATTCTCAGTCCGTGGAAACGGGGCTTTACAGAACACAACGGAGAAACTTTATTTTCTTCTTTTTAAGGGAAATCATTTATGTAAAGAAAACAAAAAAAATTGATACTACCTTCCCCTTCCCCTGAGAAAAGTCGTATTACCTCCTCCTCCCTTACCAACTGCTACGTTCTGCCTAGTCACTTTGTCCTACATGTTAATGAAAACTAGTATCGCCTGTCCTGTGGTCGAAATTCGACCAATTGTGATTGTAAAGTAATGAAATTCAACTTGTTTTTCACATAATTAATTGGAATTTATTTGTATGCAAATTCTTAATTCTTAACTCGGCACTAAAAGGAAAAAGTGGGAAATGGCAAAGAGGAAGCATGAGGGAATTAATGAGAAAAAATTATTAAACATATAAAATTCCTTAAAAAACAAATCAACTATAATACAACAAATAAAGATATATGATAATTCCATTTGAAAGAAATGAATAGTTATGAAGTGGATTTAACGATTCAAAACTTCTGCATAAACTATATTTTTCGTAAATACTCTTTCGTCATTCACTAAATGACCTTGTTCACTATGTTCAGAAATATAAAATGTCAAACTATCGAAAGATCGAACTCTATTTAATGCAACATATAACTGACCATGCGTAAAAACTGGTTGCCTTAATAAAATTCCAACTTTTTCGAATGTTGTTCCTGTGACTTATTAATTGTAATTGCAAATGCAGGAATAATTGGGAATTGTTTTCTTTGAAACTCAAACGGTAAAATAGTACTGGAATAAGTTAAATTTATACGCGGAATCAAAATTCGCTTATTTCGTGCGATTGCAGTTAAAACTTCGCAATACTTAGCATTATTATGTAAACACTTAACACGCATTCTTGTTCCATTAAGTAAAGCTTCTTCTTCCAATACTTACATTATCATTCGGGTTCAATTCTAAATGATCAGTTAAGTTACTATATACTTCTGACCTTAGAATAGACTGATTTTGACTTATGAAATGAACTCTTGTACCTTCAACACGTACATATATATCAACAATCCACTGCAAAAATAATTTCTGTGAATAATGTAAAAGGCTAAAATCATCTCTAATTGCCAGCCGATAGCATGCATATTGCAACATAGTAACTTTATTTCTGCGCTGTCTCGCAGTGGATGTATTTGGTCTGTTCTGAAACAAATTAACATGCCACCCAGTATCTCCATTAGGAAATAATAACGGTTACGCTAATGGATCCAATGATGAATCTGAAACAGATGTTTTTGACTATACCATTGTTTTTTTAAAATTGAATAGTTCGAACGGTGGCTCACTATCAACGTGCTAAAAATAACAGCAACATCAGTTTGAATTGCATCATTGTACCATCATCGAAGGTCTAAATATTGGTTAACGGTAATAAGCATACATATTTCTCTATATGCATTTTCAGCTCTTACACAATAATGTTTCATTGCAGTAAAAGATCGCACAAAACGATTAACGCGCTCCACTTCAATAGAAATTCTACGCATTAAATTGTTATAGCATGATTGATTTGATTGTTCACACAGTCTATAGTTACCAGCATTATCAATGTCATAAAAATATAACTGCGCATAACATGGTGAACGGCCATACGTAGAAGTCATGGCATTCACTTCGTGTTGTCATAAGGGTAAAGTTTATTGGCCTTGCTCTATGATAAAAAATATCGTGTATCTTAAAATGATACACTCCACGCAAAACTGTATCTGAAATGTTAGCTTCAAAACTGACCAAAGCAAACGATGAATTGTAGCTACGAATATTATTGAAATAATTCTTTGATTTCTCTTTTATGGTTTGATCATTTGAAGTGAATCCCTTATACAGTGCATTAAAAGTAAATTTTTTGTTAATGGCGGCAAATAAACGTTACCCTTATGACAACACGAAGTGAATGCCGTTATATGACGTATAAGTAACTTCAGATGCGAAATGTTTGCATTACAAATTCTGCAGTGTAAATTCATCAAACCAAAATCATAACTATCAAAAAAATTGGAATTACATTTAATGCACATTTAAATACATCTTTAAAAACAACAATAGAATTATCAATATCGATTTCGGCCTGTGCGACATTATTTCTATTACGCTATCTATTCTGCCTTTAAATCCGACCCGTTATCGTTCTTCTTTGAGGCATAACAAACTTTAAATATTGAAATTGGAAACTTTTTTTTCTTTTCGAAATATAAATAATGCAATTAAATCTTAAACAAAAGGCCTGATCACTGAAACGTCATACATTGTTACATCAACATTTATTACCAAATTTAGGGCTAATTATTAGGTCAAATCACGGTCTATAGATATACATGGCCATCGAGCTTCGGCCATTTTCCATTGTTTCGAGAAGCTAAGGAAAACAGATCGCTCCAGGTGCCGCCTAGATCGCACTAAGGCCGACCGCAACCTGCGATAGAGATTTTCATTGAAACTGAATATGAAATTATCTGCCGATAGGGCGGCGCTGCAGGCACAGTTGGGCTAGAGAGCCTTTATAATCAAAGGCTCTCTAAGTTGGGCCGATTGTACATGCAGCGCCACTTTTCAATAGAGTTCCCGCCCTACCAGGAGCTAGAAACTTTAGCTTCATTTTAACAATAGAGCTCGGTGACCATGAATATCTATAGACCGTGGTACAGATCAACACCACCTCTACTCAAAGCCTGAGCGCGAAAACGTCATACATTGGGTGTGTCTAAAAAGTCCGACCGGTCGCGATCAGTCCAAGCCCGTCACAAAGCTCATTTTGGAGCCACCGTGACTGACTCGAAATTTTGACTATGTCCGATCGACGCGGGAACGATGTAGGCATACGTAGCTGGCTTTATTCATTTTAAATTTTCTCCCGATTCGGACAACCCTCGATTCATAACGCAACCGGTCGCGCTAATTGCGACCGGTAATCCAAAGCCGATCGCGATTAGCGCGACCGGTCGCATTATGAATCGAGGGTCATCCGAATCGGGAGAAAATTTAAAATGCGGGTATGCCTGCTTCGTTCCCGCGTCGATCGGACATAGTCAAAATTTCCAGTCAGTCACTGTTGTCTCCAAAATGAGTGTTGTGACGGGCTCAACAGTGACTGAACTGTTGGCTCCAAAATTTCGCGACCGGTCGGACTTTTTAGACACACCCATTGTTACATCACCTACGATAGGGTATTGTTAATCATATTTCTACCAATAATAAGCCTGGAATTGTCCATACCGTAGGTGATGTAACAATATAAGATTTTTCCGTGAGCAGGCTTTCTATTGTACAAATACGATTAACAATGGTCGACTGATGATGATGTAACAATGTATAAAGTTTCAGTGATCAAGCCTTCTATTTAGGTGGTGTTGATTGAATGGACTTCGCACGAAGAGACGTCACTTCCTTAGTGATTTGCCATGTTGGTTCCACACAGCCATTGCTAGGAAGAGTTTAAATCATTTTCTCCTTTAGAAATTAATTTTGGGTTGTCATAAGAAACGTCGCAATAAATTGTAGTTTTATTGCAGACATTCTGATCGCTTATGTAGGCAAACTAGTGTCAGAATCAGCATATCTAATGCTTAGCAACGACATGTGTGGAACCAAGATGGCGCGTGTGCCAAGGGTTCCACACTGTTACGTCCTAATTGTTACGTCACTCGTGCGAAGTCCATTGTCTCTGATGGACATACATCGCCATCTCTCGGTATCTGTTAGCATCCTATCGGTATTGATTTTTAATTAATATCTCCGCTAATTGTGGTCCCAGAGACTTGTTTCTTTGTTTCTGCTCTTCTATGGCGCAGTACCTTTCGAATGAAATAAGTTTGATTCCCCTCCTTATATAATAAGTACCCCAAAAATGTTCCCCAATTTCGATGTTCACGTATTAATATATAGATGAAATTCAGTCACTTAACTAGCTCCAACAATCCATAAGCCAGTGGAAAACGCAGGTATTCACGCAGAGCCTATCAATATACGGTTAATATTCAGCTCGCCGCATTAAATTTGATTATAGTCATTTTCACTTACTCACAATTCAAAGCATCACAATCGACTCAATACATCTGTGAATGACTAGCCCGTTGAGGTCAATCAACTGGTTGGTTCCTCGGAGTCAATTATAGGGTTATGTTATGCCTGTAACTCCCTTGTAACGTGGTGCATCCCCTTGTTGGTCTCTGTGGTGGATTGGCAGCAAATTGACTGAAGTTAGTTTTTTAATGGGAAAAAATATCAATAACAAACCTAGAAAAAAGAGGAGAGAGTAATAATGAATTGTAGTGACGTAAATCATTCTTAATTCTAGAGAAGGTTGACAAAAATATTTTTTAAACATTTTCATCATAAAAGTCGAGAGAGTCATGAGAAATTTTGCAGACAATACAAAACTCCTGCGAATCCGGCCAATGGTAATCTGTTGGTTGAGGTTTTTACCATCAAACGAGCTCAACTCTTGATAAAAAAAAAATAAAGACATATGGGTAAACACAAAGTAAATGCTTTTGTCCATGAAATTTTAAACTTCTATAAAGGGGTGTGAAAACGACCCCCCAGGGTCCTCAGGGTGTGAAAACGACTTTACAAGAATCCAGCCGAAGAAAAATGCGGAGATCAAACTCGCCCATTTCTTTAACGTGACGTATGAAGGAAACAATCACCCATAATCGACAAAGCTCTAATATCTAAGGGCACGGGTCCGACCTTTTGTGTCCAGTTCGGTGGGTTGCTTCCATTATTTGCGATTTGGACACATAACATCCAAATGCCGCTTTCCTATGCTATGTGGCAAGCGTGAAGAAGAGGGCCTTTACAAACTGTTTCATAATACCGAGCTTAATATGTAGTGGTGGCAATATAATGCGATCTCGATTTACCAAGGGCAAATTGATAACCTTTTTTGTACCAACCATCAGTTTATCTCTTACCGGCCAGACTTTTTGAGACTTAAAAAAATTCAAAAACAAGAGCTGTTAAAAAAAAATGTAATGTCGTATTCGATATCAGCGCATTCGAATAAGCCCAAAACCGTAAAATTATAAGAAGAAAGAGTTAAAAATATTTATTTTTTTTTTGTTGAACTTTTGAGAATTACTGTTTATGACGCTGCCGGAATACTATATTTGCATAATTATTGGAGTTTATATGATTTATGTTATTTTTTTAACGTTTTAACACCTTTGTCTTGCGTTTCTGTTCAGCGTAGGGACCTTTTTGTAATCAATGTAGGCTGCATGGAGGTGTCGATGTTTATTGTGAGTTTGCCGTAAGACCACACTGTCTATCAGGAATTGCTCCTTACAACCCATGTGATTTCTACGGCATCCCTTTTGTTGCTCAGTGAGAATGTTGTTTGTATAAATTTTGTTTGCGATACAGGCAGTTATTATTTTGTAAAGTGTAGACAGGGATGTGATAGGTCTATATTGTGTGGGATCTGTAGTGTTATGTGACTTTGGTACCATGTATGTTATTTCTTGTGTGAGGAAATGTGGCAATGTCTGTGGCGTTTGCAAAGTTAAGGAGATCTGTTTTGCAAGGATCAGATGCAAACAGGTGAAGCGCTTATACCAGAAGTTCTGAATCCTATCCACACCTGGAGCCTTCCAGTTGTGAGTACGTTTAATGACTTGCGAGATTTCATGTGTTGTTATGTCAGTATAAGGTATGTTTGATAGTGTGGATGGTAATTGCTCCTCTTCCCTGATCCAGCTAGCTTCCCTATTATGTTCAATGAACGGATATTTATAACAGAAAAGGACGAGACACAAAAACCCTGGAATACAATAAATAATAGTTATTAAATAAAAATGAAAAATAAAACGGACATTTAATTTTAAAGATATTCTGGTCCATGCTGCTATTACCAAACCACGCACTTCCACTAAGGGATGTTCTCCTTGCAATACAAAGCGTTGTGGCGTTTGCCATTTTCTTAACCCTGCTACCTCCATTTCCAGCAGTGCTTCCTCCTTTACTTTCAAGATTAACCAGAACCTGTTATTATGAATCGTGTATACTGGCCTGTAAACATATCACAGAAAATATACTGCTGACAATCTTGCAAAAAAAAAAACAAAAAAACTTTGCAGGAATTTATAAATATTTGGTTAATACAAAGCGTGTTTTTTAATTAAGTATACCGTTTTGATATAAAAAATATAACAAGCACATTGAAAGCCTGAACCGTAATCTACTTTTCAACATAATTTCCACTTATATTAAGGCAATTATTGTATCTTACGACCAGCTTCTGAGTTCCATCCTGATTTGCTAACCACTCCAGGTCGTCAATTTTGACGTCTTTTTTTAAAGTCCAAGAACAAATATTAATCACTGGGCAATAGGCCAGGACTATACAGAGGGTGATAAAGTTGTTCCCAGCCAAATGACGCGATGATATCTAGATTGCGATGAGCGTAAACGTGTGGGCGAGATTGTTCGTGAAGCAAAACAATCTTAGCGTTTTCTCCATACACTTCATTATCTGCCGATGAATTTCGGCCGCTTTCACGTATCTTACATTTAAGAAACGAATGACAGCGCATATTTCCACAATCAGAAGGATTTTCAACAGCCTGAGGCATTTTAAACAAGCATAAACAAACGTCAACGTGAGCGGATGTTTCTGTAATGGCGTCCGTGGCTACCAAAACATGCGCGGAACGGTGACCGCAGCGCTGCAGCAGCCATATTTCAAAAAGGTACTCAATAAATATGCTTCGAAGAGATATACTACGTGATCAAAAGCTTAGGGACATATATCCCCTCATAAATCATGGAAGGTGCCAAATGTTTCATGACAATGACATGTAAATTATTTAAATAGCACCTTCAGACACATATCTGCTTCGTATTATTAAGATATGGGTGGTTCAAAACAGTCAGCGACTTTCAACGAGCAATCATAGGATGCGGCTTGTGCAACAAGTCAGTCCGTGATTTCCACCAATCTATAACTATAGACAATGTGACTGCGAAGGGGAAGACCCAGGGAACAACAGTGCTACCACGAACTGGCAAACCCAAGAAATTGACAGACAGAAATCGCCGAGTGCTTTCACGTCGTCTGCTAAACTGATTGCTACAAACTTCAGAAATTCTGTCTCCTATATTGATAGCACAATCACCATTCGTCGGATACTCCATTCCCAGGGTTTCACGGTCGTGCTGCTGCTCACAAGCCCTTCATCACTGACAACAATTCCAGGCGACGTTTGGGGTAGTGTAAATCTCACAAAAACTGGAGCATGGAATAGTGGAAACGTCCTATGGACTGATGAATCACGATACACACACTGGCAATTGGATGGACGAAGTTGGGTTTGGCGAATGCCGGGAGAACGTTTCTTACCAGGGTAAGTGATACATACTGTGAAGTTTGGTGGAGGTGGCATCATGGTATGCGGCTCTTTTTCATGGTTCCGCCTGGGCCAGCTTGTTTCTGTTAAAGGAACGATTAATGCTGTTGCTTATTGAGACATGTTGGACAACTGTGCACTGCCAACATTCTCAGAACAGTTCGGGGATGGGCCTTTTCTGTTTCAACATGACAATGCTCCTTGCCATAAAGCAAGATCTGTACACGACTGGTTTCAAGACAGCGGGGTTGAAGAAATGGATTGGCCTGCCCAGAAACCCAATCTAAATCCCACTGAACATCTATATGATGAACTGAAACGCCGACTACGGGCCAGACCACGCCATCCTTCTTCCGTGGCTGAACTAACCAGTGCTCTGAGGCAGGAATGGAAGGAAATTCCAATTTCTTACTACCAAAAACTGGCGGTCAGTCTTCCTAGGAGGGCAAAAGGGGGTGATTGATTGGAAAAGAGCATAAAATATTTTGAAGGTAACTAAGCTTTTTTGTTGGAAAAGAAACACGGAATTTACTAAACTGTAAGCTAAAGATTTAGTGTGAGAAAAGATGGAATTCTACTTACACAAGATTGGAAAGATTACAAAATTACTTTATTTTATTTTTCTACATGTTTACAAAGGTTTATCTAAAATGATTAGAAAACAGCAAACTTTAAATATTTGATCTAATTTAGGTTTCAGTGATAAAGGGGATCACTAGATCTGAAATGTGGAATTTTTTGTTCTATCCACGATAATTTTTGCATTTGCATTTTTTTCTGTAACGGCTATTTCTGATGTTTCGAATTGGTTTTTAGTTTAACAAAAAGGAGAGATGTTAAGAAAGGCAAAATAATGGCCAAATAAAAGAATATGAAACAAGAAGAGCCCAGATTATGTGTTCTCACGTTCCAGCTACAGGCTAGAGAACGGCTTTGCCGAAAGTTTTTTGCCCGCCGGAAGCATCTGCCGCGCAAGCGCGTGCTCCGCCTACCAACTAACAGAAAAGGGTCATTGGTGGAGGGGCTTGAGCGCCTCAATGTTGCTAAAGCTGTGCTGGATAGCGCCAGACAAGTCTTCCTGAGGAGTCGGACCTTAGAATCACCGTTTACTTCTACACCCTCCTCTATATTTTTGCAGGGGATTATTTTTCAGCATAAACCTTCGAAATATCAGGGACGAGGTCCTTTCAGAAGAACTTAAAGATCAAGGTGTTCGAGATGTAAAACGGATAATATCAAAGAAGAAGGGAGAGGTTACACGGACCTTTTCTTACATTGTAAAACTATGAACGAAGTAACTCCTTCGTATCTAATCCGTTACGTTGTTATCGATGCTTGAAATTTCGTCACGAAGCTAAACTGGTAATAAATGGCTTCCCTACACTGTGCAGTGCGTATGGCAAAGAAGAGTATGAACTAGAATAATGTGGCAAAGAAGTATGATCCTACATCGCGATGCAACAATTGCAAAGGGGTCCATCCTCCAGTTTCCCCGAGATTGTCTCATATGAAAAGCCAAAAAAGAGATTCAGACAATACGAGTCAGAAACAACAGCTCTTATTTCGAACCATAATGATTTTCTCGTTCACATGGGAGTAGTTCTACGTGCACTTAAGCAGAAATACGAGAAATAAAGTATGGTCTATGGATATTATAACGAATGGAGTCATTATAAATGAAATCTGCCATCTCTCCAAAGAAACAAAAGTTTCCCTGCAATCAAACAAACAGAAACCGGAAAATAAAAAAAAAACTGGTAAAGATTAAGGATACTAGTAACAGCGGTCCACCTAAAAAGAAGAATGTAACAAAATACCCAGAATAAAAGAACTTGAGCCAGAGGAAGTGACGAAATGATAATAAGGGGGAAAAGCTCGCCCAGAATGCTGAGGTTTCCATCATCTTCAGAGTTTGAATTGAATATAAAAGAAAATGAGATGGCTGAAATCTACAAAGATAACAAAGGATAGTTTCAGCAGGAATGTTGAGATGTATTAACTTGTATGTAAAATTTTGGTTACTCTTTTAGATGGCCATTAAATGCACTTAGTGTCTTTTTAATCCTACCTGCTTTATAGCTATAGCTGATGGTTGTATAATTTCATTTCTTATTATGTGATTGAATATTGGTCTTTTGTATTGAGTTTATTTGCTTTTTATCACTTGTATGTTGACGATGTTTTACTGTTGGCTGCCGATTTTTTTTTTTTTAGTCATATAATCTTCATATAGGGCGTAAATGACCATTAGTGATGACGCTCTCATTATTCCAACCAACCAACCAACGACCATTATCTATCTACTGCAGGTTCAGGTCTCTTACAAATTTTCTACTCATACAGATAGCATGGTGAATTTGAAAGAAAATTTGATCAATTTGCCTCCACTGAAGTTGTTAGTAGCTTAGATAGGACAAACAAATATCCATGTCGTTGTATATATCGTACTGTGTACAGTATATATTATCATTATCAGCACCAGTAAGAAGCAATCAATTGCTGTCCCCTTCCAAACATGTTTAATGTGCTCTAGCCTGGGCTTTTCTTTTCCAGTTGACACCCACCAGTTTCCTGACGTCATCGTGGTCTTTTCACATTTTGTGAATGCGCGGAACAGAAAGGAGACGAAGGGATGGAAACAGAGAGCGCGCACAGCGGGTGGAAGTAGGCCAAACGAACGCAACCGAGTGGCTGAATGGAGCAGTCAACTGAGACAAGATAGAGTCCCGAACGCAGATCGAGGGCGAGGGGCACGTTGAGTCGAGGATGGCCGTAGTCTATGTTGATTGACATCAGGTCATGTGTCCGGCTCATTACCATTTGATATGCCATATCCGCCTTATGACGTCGAATTTCTTTTGTTTTCGGATTCAAGTGGTCCGGGTTTTTTTTTTTGTGGTTTCTCCGTCTTTTCAGGCTTCTTTGGGTGGTTTGTAGTCTATGATTACATTGATCTTTAGTGTCCGTGTTTCTGCTGCATAAGCGAGGGCTGGTAAGACACAAGTATTGATGACTTTTTTCAGGCATTAGGTGAACGTTATTTTTTTATGATTAAGCTATTCTACCCGAAAATGCTCCTCCGATTCCGATTCGTCTGTTGATTTCGTTCATAATACAGGGTGATCCAAAGGTCAGTAAAAGCTTTAAAACTCAATAATTCGAAAACGAATTCAGATAAAAAGAGTTTGTTTGCACAAAAACAATTGAAATGAAGTCAGATTTTATCCAGGAAAAAAAAATTTCCAGGAAATGTTCAGTTTTTGACCAACATATGGCGTTTGTCAGGTTACAGACATCAGTTTATGCACATTTTCAGACGGTAAGATGCCAGGTTAGCTACCGGCTTACAAGTGTTCAATATGCCATTCGTCATTCAGTGTGCTGTTTTTTTTATACCGTCTGAAACACAGATATAGAGGAATAGATCGGCAATGCCATTGTGTTCGTTGAAGCCTCGCTTACGTTCCGCCGCCATCTTAGGTCACTACAGAATACGAAAAATTACAACCAAACACCACACACGTATTCACCATTGTACTTTGTATTTTATTCTAACTTACTTAGTTAACTTTATAACATTAAATATTCTAAGAAAAAGCATATGAATCGAGTACTTGCTGCTTACACGTGTAGTACGGTAAGATGGCGGCAGCGGCTTCACTAGCGCCAATGAGAAAGGTACGGGCATTGCCGATCTATTCCTCTATATCTGTGGTCTGAAAATGTGCATAAACTGATGTGTGTAACCTGACAACGCCATATGTTGGTTAAAATCCGAACAATCCTAGCATTAATTTTGTTTGCCTGGAAAATCAATCCGACTTCATTTCAGTCGTTCTATGCAAACAGAATCTTTTTATCTCTATTTGTATGCGAAATAGTGAGTTTTAAAGTTTTTCTTGACTTTTGGATCAGCCTGTATATAGATACACCTCGGACAAAAACTGGGCACTACTACCTTTCAAAAATAAAATATATTTCATAGAATTAACTATAAAATTCATTGAGTTGCAGAATAATTTTTATCTTTAACGCAAAATTTCCTTCGCTTAGATTATCAATGTTGCTATGACTTTATCTAATAATAAAAATAAAGTAGGGATTTTGTGGGTAAGTCGGCGTTCACTGTATAAGCTTCTAAAGATTTGTGTTTGGTATTCTTTACATGTAAGCAACGATGAAAACAAAATGTTCATGATGGTTCATCAAACTATCAACACATTAAACTTCGGTATATTATTTTCTTATAAAATCAAATCTTTAATATTTTCTTATATTAAAGTTTAATAAGTTAATGGATTTAAGAAGAAATCTATAGTCTTAATATAAATCATTTAATCTAAAGTTTAACGAAAGGGTTTTCGCTTTTCTTCTTCTATTTTTTTCCCTTATAGGTGCTAGTTGATATATTAACAGGCGTCACAATCGCTCTGCACCGATCCAGTGTCAATAAGATTGCAAATAGAAGGTAGCTGTTATCATGAAAGCTAAACACTCTTCACATTACAAAGCGTGAACGGCTTATTTGTTAAGAGTTCGTCGATGATTGAATGTGAGTAATTCGTTGAAAATTATTTATGATTATTCGACACTTCTCCCATGCTTTCTAATCTGACAGTTGAAATGAAATGCAAAAACGTGGAGGAATAATTACAGGTAAAGAAAGACATGTTTTTAACATCTGTAGACATAAAGGCTAAAAATTGGTTAATAATTTTATAAAGAATAATATAAATAATTTTGCTTCGATCCATGAAAAGATAGGCTTAAGCTGACCTTTATTGATTAGGAAAAATTCTGCTTAGTTCAGTATCATAATACTCTATAGGGTGTCCCGGGAGGAAACGTCAATATTTCGTGTGAGTATAAAATGTGTTATTGTAAGTCACAAAATTAATGTAAACATCTACTCTTTATCAATGGTTTCTGAGATACAGCTATTGATTAAGTATTGGATAATTTAAAATAAATAATTTAACTGTGTTGCTTCATGTTGATTTCATTATTAATCGTATTGTAGCGCTGCATGATTTGTGTAAATGTAAATTGTTCGGTAGCCCTTTCAGACCCGAATTTTTTCTTTTAATGGCAGAATTTTGTTTTTCTTGAAAACTGCTAAATAACATGTACTAATGATAAAACTAGAATAATTTAAAATTGCGATTTACGACCATATATCACACACTCACGTCCATCACAATGGATATGGGTGTCTTTAAAAATTATTTTTATAATACAGGGTGATTACAAAAGAACTTCACACTTTTAAAAATTTATTACATCAAAGCTATTCAGAATATAGACACACCACATACGGATTCTTAAAGAAAAACTCTTGAAGTTCATTGTGACACAGTTAAAGATGTTCAATATGCCCCCCTGTAGTCGAATTCGTCCCAAACCCGCATTAACATGTCTCCATCAATCCCACGTATCGCTACCGTAATGCGTTCTTTCAGCTCGTCTAGGTCACGGGGAAGGGGTAAGGTGAAGACCTTGTCCTTTACACACCCCCATAAAAAGTAGAAAACGTAGAAAAAAATACAAATATTAAAAAATACTTGCACAAGAATTTAAGAGCAATATACATAAAAATCATGTATGTCCATTGTAATGGAAGCAGGGACTGAAAGGGTTAAACTCAGTTTTTTTATCTGTACTGCTGTTTTTGACAAATTTGAAAAACGCCGCACGTGTTCTCTGATGTCGAGTATGCAAATGTGAATTATGTTTATGGTTTTCCCTAATCGGTGGATTGGTCGCGGCGGAACAGTTAGTTGTCCATCAAGCGGATTTATGCTTGCGGGTTGGTTAAAGGTTAAAGTGTGACGAGCTTATTGCACATATAACAGATGCTGTAGACCAACTAAAAGAATGTGAAGATGGCTTCAGGCACGCAACTCACCACGTTCTCACAAGAATTGAAAAATCCATCGAAGTACATGGCGGAATATTCGAAAATTTGTTATGATAAAGGTATTAGAATGTTAATGATGTACACTTACATTAAAAGATGATTTCATTTTACTATAATTCTCTATGTTGCATGAATGCATGATTTCATTTCCTTCTCGGGTGTGAATGCATTTTCTCCCCCCCCCCCACCCCCCGCTCGGGCTTAAAACGCGGGAATGAAAAGGGCTGTGAACTCTAGCCAACCGGAGTGACTTCAAATAACCATTTTAGAAACTTCAAAATTTTAATTTCAAATAGCTGTATCTCAGAAATCATTATTTAAATACTACATGTTTCCTCCTTTCTACCTTTCCTCCGGGGACAACCTATATAAGGAACTGCTTATTTGAAATTTAATATACTAAATGCTCAAAGATGATACCGTACATAAAAATTTTTACTTTGGCGCTATGTATACGCTAGCAACACCTGTTCAGGTTGTCTCTCATTCCAGTAACGGCAGTTCTTTTTGTCGACGTTCTCGATGCATGAAAATGATAAGTCTTTTGAAAGCAGTTCGATCATCATTTACAAGTCCAGGATTGTCTTACAAAGCCTGTAATGTTATCATTTGTTTTCATTTCCTGCAAAATCTGAATTATTATGGATGTAATCGAAGATCTAAGTGCCATATAATGAAAAGACTTTCCGAATGGACACAAGATCCAAATATTGCAATAAATGATAGAAATTTTAATAACACCCAACGCGTTTCGGATAATAACACCTTCACAACGGGCGCAAAATAATTAACCCATATTGCAATATTTGGATTTTATGTTATTATTTTGTACCTTGCAATATCGACCAATCTGCAGTTGATACACTGTCGCCGGGAAGAGCGATTTTGAATTCACTCAATGGTGAAATAAAATTTCAATTTGGTTTGAAACTGTGAGATAAAGATTCGGATGGTTCCCTTGTTAGCGACCACGAACGTGTTCTTTTGTTGCACTATCTTGAGTGCCTCAAGGATGTCGGATAGGGATACTCGATAGGGATGCTAGATACAAGTGCCAGCTTTTACCACCAACATCAGTGTTTTTCATTGTGCCAGCGTGCGGAACACATTTATCAGCTTTTTTTTTGTGCACGTAATCGTCGCTAGAGCTCAATATAAATCAGTGACGCATGTTTGTGTGTGTAATTGTGTTAATGACGCTACTGTCAATCTAATATACAGGGTGAGCACAAAGTCTTTCTCCGATAAAGAAAATTAATTTTAAAAAAAACTGTCAAAAGTTTTTAAACTCATTAGTCATTGTGAATTCCTTGATTCAACGTTTGGAAGAGATGATCCTACAGCATGGCCTCCACGTTCTCCGGACATAACACCCTTAGACTTTTTCCTGTGGGGATATGTTAAGGATAAAGTGTTGGCTGCAGCGGTCCCCATAAGAATAACGGATGCGATATTGATAGTAACAAAAGATATTCTCCCGGCGAATACGTGGCGAGAGATGTCCTCAGAGCTACAAAGGTGAACTTGTTAAAGTGTACTAAAGAAATGAAGAAAAACATTTTGAGATGAAGATCATAATACAAAAAATCTTATGTATCTATCTATCTGACAGTTTCTTTGTGTTTTCTTCTTATTAATTATTTTTATTATTTTTATAGAGGTTCACCCTATATTTATTAATTCATTATTCTATTTAAAACATGAGTTACGTAAAGTAATTATTTTTTCCCGCGTGAATTTCTTAATAAACGGATTCTAAAATAAGAAGAAGAATAAAGTCACTCTAAGTTTTTTGAAGTATATACTAATTTAAATGGCTATAATGTTCAATATCAGCTTTTCTTATGCTTTTTCAGAGATTTTAGCTGCCGAAAGCAACTTTTCTTATGCTTTTTCAGAGATTTTAGCTGCCGAAAGCAGCTTTTCTTAGAATTGAAACTTGGCAAGTTTACAGATAGGACTTAGGTGAGATCAGACTAAAAGTGGCAGGGCGGTTGTTGACCTGCCCAAGGCACCGGTGATCACAACGGAAGCTTCTTAAGTTTCCAGCGGGTTTGCCGTGCGCGGAAACCCGATTTCGAGGAAAAGGGGCTCCTGATCGTTACGGGAAAGGTATTCCGGACTAACACACCACGTTGACCATTTATTCTCTGAAAGAAGAGATCATGGTTAATCTGAAACTGTTCAGATTAAGCAGCTGGTCCGACCTCCTCAGAGGTCTACGCTTATCCCCCCTTCCTCTAAATCTCTGGTGCCAATGTGCATCCCTTGTCGGGTTCAGTTGTTTAACTTATGGAAATCGATAATGAAAACAAAAATAAAAACAAAATTTTAAAAATACAATGAAGCAGGAGAGTTCGAGTGACCAACGTAAGAGATGAAATGGCACCCCAAAAGAAGATCTCCCGAAAAGTTCAGAGATGATTTCTTTATCGTCTGAACTCGAGGTCGATGTTTCGGAAAATAAGATGGCAGAAATATACCAAAGCAAGAGCAAATGAGAGAATTTAATTTTTTAACGTGAGAAGAGAGGTTTTAATTTCTGTTTTTTGTATGTTTGAAGTAAATCTTTAGATTTTATTTAGTAATTTGGTGTTTTAAATTATATATACATGTATATGGGTTGCTTTACTTATTAACTTTTATTATTGTACTGCTTTTCTGTGTTAAATCTTGTGGTTTGTGGATGTGCGTTGTATTAGTCGGCGTCCCAATTTCGTTACAGTTGATGTTCCTAGACGATACATGGGTTATTATATGTTTTGTCTTTAAATTTTGCATTGCGCGAAAATGACCACGCTTTTGACGCGCCCATAAAACCTAAACCAACCAATTTTACAGTGATCAGTAAAACTCTCATATGCCTAGTGCTTCTTGATGGACTTGAAGCATTCCGAGCAATCTGAAAGTGTGATCGAAATGTTTTTTGCACTTGCACAACACTTTTACCCTCGAAAAACGTACACACAGCAGAGAATGCGATGCTCCGCTGACAAATTCGTCATATTGGCTCAATGGAAATAACAAAGTGTGTATATGGCTATTTCCTATGATGCCCTTGTTCCCCACTACGCCTCGCGTATCCTCAAATGGCGCGCAGTTCAAATTAAACACAACTTACTGGATATCCTGTATATTTTGATAGGTAAATATAAAAGGCTAGAAATGACCTAATATAACTTCATTCACCTTCGACATCTGTTATTTATGAACATAAGAAAGAAAATTCCACAGTCTGGACTAGAACCAGGAACCTTCGGCTAATGGCGCTGACGCTCTAACCAAATGAGCCAATGTGGACATGGAAGCATTACTCCCGTAAGTCCTTTGGGCTAGTTAGAGCAGTTACTTAGTTCGCAGGTTGGGACTATATTTCCTAATGGCGTAATATTCATTAAATAATATCTCAAGAATGGGCTAAGAGGGTTTATCCTAAGTCATATCTCAGATGTTTAAATTATTGATGAAAATAGGAAAGAATAATTTAAACATATGAGGATAAACCCTCTTAGACCATTCATGGGTTATTCTTTATCTGCTATTTTTGTGTTTTTGGAAATATTATTTCACCAGTATTCATGATTTCATGGTTACTGAATCACTCCGATAATACAGTTGAAATCGTTATAACGTAGCTTAATAGTTGGAACCGAAAAGAAATTTATGATATTACCAAAAAAACTTCGTATCTAAGTCCACGCATCATTAGGGTCAAATTCAAGGTTTTTATATAAAATATTAGCATCAAATTATACATACTTTAATTCAAACTTTAAAAGCTACACCATTGTTTATTTTGTTCTTTGTCATTTAATTCTTAGCCACAGTTGACCAAGCAGTTGACGCGAACGTAAAATATAGATCAACCATATCGAAATGCTTAGGCTGCTTAATTACAAGAAATGCACTATATTGAATGCATCTAACAATTATCGACCCAACTATTTCAAACATGATGCTCCTGTTATGAATTCTTTCGAAGTATTCATACAGAAGGGTTAGGTTTCGGTGAGTGTAGATCGTTTGAAACCAATTAGTAAATCTGGCTGTGAAATGGACATGCACCGTTGCTATGCTATGGTCATTCACTTCGTACAGGTGGGTGATCAAGTTTTAGTTCATTTGTATATAAGAATATGAAAAAACGAGCAAGCTGTAAAACTATGAAATTGTTAATGAATAAATTAATTTGAATCATATTATTCTGCTTTTAAATCGCAATTTAAAAAATAAAAAAATAAAGACTTTTAAGAGTATTTCTATTTTAGTTTCGATTATTTTTTAGCCCAAATAACCAGAACGTAATTTTTAAAATTTGTTTGCGATAAAATAATATAAATCACATTGTTTTACAGATTACTTCTAACGTATCGCACTCACTTTTTAAAATAATTCTAATAATAATATGTTTAAATAAAGACAGGACATTTCTTTTTAAATATAGGTTAGGGTCTTCCCTTGACACAAATCGTAAACATTCCTTGCATGATCATTTCACATGCGACTATCATTCGCTGCCTCATCGAAGAATTCTATTCCTTCTTTCCTTTGAATTTATTTATATGTGAAAATAAAAATCACAAAATAGATATGAAACTAAACTAGATTTTGAAGTCAAATGCTTCTTCCTCTGAGTTAAAAATAATTTCGTAATTTCCATTTTACTCCATATCGTAATTTCTATATTTAAAATGATACTATGAAATGACGGCATCTTATTCATACCGAAAGAAGTAGTAGATTACAGTGTTTTTTCTTTTAAAGCAGATACTGACACTTTTGAAATAACAAGGTTATTTATTTGATTATTATTTATTTATTATTTTATTAATATTAAGTATACTCTATGTGGATTTCTGAGAGAAATCAGGGTTCTTGCCTTACGATGATAATATAGGCAATTAAATGATTGCATTTAGGATAAATGCTTTTGTTTTCCTTAAGCATTTTTTTCTCTTCGTGGACTTATTAGGGACGATAATTATGCAAAGTGACTCTTGAATAATTACAGAGCACCTTCTTTGAAAAAAAAAAGAAAATTACTTCTAAGCATATAAGCATAACGGTGAGTTTTTTGAACTGACATAATAATGCTTTTAACTCTTTTTTTTTTTTTTCGAAAGACTGGCGACATTAAAAGCTTTGATCTCATGGGTTGTTTTTTTTTTAATTGTTGGTTGTTGTTTTTTTTTTTCAGAAAATAATTCTGTTTGTTTTGATTAAAAGCCTTTACTTATCAATCACTTAGCTTATTTAGTGTATCTTTAGCTAATTGAAGTATTGTGAATGTCTATTAAAAAAAAAAATTACCTAGGTCAAACGCTTTTGGTGGGATCTTATATAATTTAACTTTTTTGGTCATTATAATATCACTAGCAAATACTAAATTAAAAATATATTGAATGAAATATATAAATCATCAATACAGCGCGCAGATTTTTAAATACTAGAGTAATTATTATAATATTTCGAGGCTTCTTTTCTTATTTGTATTCATATTTAGGGTCCATTTTTATTTGTGATTTATCTTTTGACTTTTATATTGAATTTCATTGAAAATTACAAATCCATTATCTACCTCATTCGTTAATTACTTTCAATTAACAGATAATGTCAGCTTGCTGTATTCTATTACATAACTAGAGGGAGGAATCAAAATTTTCTATTATCATTTTACATTTACTAGAGCTGTGCTCTTGCTTCTCTACTTTATTAATAGTTTGTATCATCAGTTCGCCTGTTTGTTAGATGTTAAATTATTTCAAAGCAATTGCAAAAGTAAACGAGTGATTAGCCTTGCCCCCTTGCCCAAGTTCATGCTTATTAAGAAATTAAGGGGGAAAAGCTAACTAAAAACTTTTAATGTTTAACAATCCTAAGTTTTAAAAAGAATATCTTGAAATCCTGCAGTTGGTATTCCTTTTGTAGAATCCCGGTCATTTGCCTTTGATTTTTTTTTCAAACTTTCCAAAGATGTTACCGAGCATTTTTTATTTTATTTTTATTTCTTTGTAAATTTAATTTTCACTGAGCCTTCGGATTGTTGCTTGCCTTAATAAATTGATTAAAACAATTAAAATTTCTTGGAAGGTTTGGTACATGTAGGCGTTTGAAAATCGTTAATGTCATCACACGCATAACTTGTGGCAGTCTTGATTCACTGCTTTTTCTTACTAGGACAAGACAGGCATCTTTTGGTTTGTAATCTTTTTTTAATAAAAGTTCTGGATGATTTTTTTATAACCATGACTAATGAGAAACCCGATGAAAAAGGTAAGAACGTGGTCGTTCTATGGAACAAAAACTTGAAAGACTACAAAGATCAGATAAAGTTGAAACTATATTAAAAAAAAAAAAAGAAGCGCATGATTCGAAGTTGATCGTTTATCTTATTCACGAAGAAACAAAAAAAAACGCAGTTGAGGAATTGAAGCTTGTAGAATTTGTTACCAAAAATAGTCACCATAACGAATTAAGTCTATTAAAATACCAATTATGCTGTAATAAATGGTATAAACCTTCTGATGTTGGCTAGACTTCGTTGCTCTTAAAAAGGATAGAGACGTTTACCCAATACATGCGGTAGACATTTTTATAAATAATCTTTTATATGTTTTATAATTAAGCATTTATTTTAAATTTAAATGTGGGTAGTCTCCTTTTAATGGGGAAATCGTAAAATTAAAATTTAATAAAAACAAAAGAATAAAAAAATAAAAGTCACCAATCTTGAAAAACAATGAAGAAACTTGTGAGATGGAAGAAAACTTAATCATTTAAACTCCTTAGATCAATAATTAAGCATTTATATAGATGTATCTAATGATTTTGTTTTTCTTAAAGTGAATAGAAAGTATATCGATATTTTTTTATTAATTTTTCATACGAGGGGAAGTAGAAAGTAAGCTAAAGGATAAAGAAATAAAACAAATAAGAAAGCTACTTTAATTTCATCGCATAATCTTTCTGTACATTGAGGCATTTGTCCCGTCTTTTTGCAAGCCCCTCAAAAGCAGCAGCATAAAATTCTTTGAGCTGCTGTTTGAAACACGCGGTGAATTAACTTTATACAGATAGGAGCCTTAACAATTAGAAGTCGCTTGGAGCAAGATAAGGGTTATACGGAGGATGTTCGAAAACTTCCCAGTTGAATTTTCGCAGCATCTCAGTTGTCTTGTTGACAATATGAGGTTGCGCGGTATCATGCAATAACAGCACGCCTTTGATGAGGAGTTCTGGTCGCTTACGTCGAATGACATTACGAAGTTTCATGAGGATGTTACAGCAGAGACGGCATTTACAGTTTACTCTCGTTGTCGGAACGTGGTAAGCGAAATGCCCTGGTGATCCCAGAAGACTGTGAGCATCACTTTCCCGGCGATGAAGCTGTACAAATGGAAATCACCGCCTGGTTCAGATAGAAGCCCAAAGAATTTATTCTGCTGGTTTTGAAGGACTTGAGGAACGATGGGACAAGTGCCTCATTGTACAGAGAGATTATGTGGAGAAATAAAAATAGTTGCCAAGTCAATACTGTTATTTGTTTCATTTCTATATCCATTTATAACGTACTGACTTCCCCTCGTATTATTCAAAGCACTGAAATTTTGCATATTAAAAGTAAAGAAAAAACATCACAAACTTTACCACAAATAATTAATCTATTGTACGTACATACGAGGGTCACTTACAATGTCATGGCAACTACTTTTTTGGCGGCCAAATGTGTTGTTATACAAACATTTCATAATATACATAAGAAAATACACAATGTACTTTACCAATAATGTTTGTCACATGGGTTACTCAGGAAATATTGTAGACAAGGGAGAAGAGTATAAATCAAAAATCTGCAGATCGTGTCGTAAAATTTTATGCACGGTTGCGTGGTGAATACCTGTTTCTGTTGCCAACTCCTGTAGAGACTATCGACTGTAGTTCTCTAAGCATTGTGATATCACAGCACGTGTACCAGTCATAGGTACACATTATATATGGTAGTGCAGGCCCGTAGTCAGGAGGGGGGGTCGATGGGGGTCGACAACCAACCCATTATGGAAAAAGGTCCGCCTCCCAAATATGGAAAAAGGTCCGACTCAGTGGAATTTTTCAAAAAAGGTTCGGAATTTTTGAAAATTGCCCCCCCCCCCCCAAGATAACGTCCTGGCTACGGCCCTGGAGTGTACGATTTCCAACAGCTTCAGCGAGTTGTACGTGACATTCACTCGCGTTTTGACCGCAAAGCACTGCTAATTTTACGTACGCACGTTGTCCATACATGATTACAGTTATACCATCTAGTGGCATCAATAAGTACATTACATTTTCAATATCATTGCTGCATATCGAAAAAAGTGAATCGCGATCTGGGATTCCACTGAAAAAAGCAGTTATCATGACTTTGTAAGTGTTCCTCGTATGCTCATTTACATGATATTGCGTTGCGGTATGTTTTGTCCGTCACTACACATTTTTCGTTGACCAAATGATCTAACTCCAAGTCAGACAAATTTACACTTTTTGGAGCCCTAATAGATATATCAGTTGCCACCTAGTAAAAATTTCCTATTTTTTATTTGATTATTCGCAAAATTGCATTGTTTGTATTGTTTTCATGAATATTTAATGTCATCAAAGGATAAATTTACAACTGTCTTTAAGAAAATTGAACTCAAAAATACATGAAGAATATTTCATACTCCCACCTTCAGAATATCAAAGCATTGCTACGGTCATAAAACATTCATTTTTAATCGGTTTATCGCTACGCTAACTATTGATAATTTCTGGAAGAATTTGGAGGTTTACGGACAGAACTCCGTTAATGCAACATCTAAAACTACTCCTGTCTTGTGATTACATAAAGCAATAACCATGAGCATAATCGATTTTCTTTGGGGGGGGGGGAGTGGGAGGATAAAATACGTATGTGAGAAATTACGTGACAAAAGTGCACCAAATAACAGCTCCATCTTTGCAGAATGAAGCCGATACCAATATTCCAAAGTTTCTTTGGTTACATCTCATTGTTACCAATAATCAAATATTTGTATTTAAATTTACTTGATTTATAAGAGGAAAACTGTCCCCCTTCCCCTGGCTACGCCATGGCAATAGCCTATGGAAAACCCATGATTCTTATTTAGGTCTGTCAGCGTTATTTCAAACGTAATATAATTATGTAGGTTCAGCTTAAAAAGATGCCAGACAAGTTCTTCATTTCAGCAAAAGAAGCCACATAAAAGTCATTTACCGGATTGAACGTGCAGAAAAAAAAAGAGGCCGGAGAATTAAGAAAAGACTAAACGAACATAGTCATAATCTATTAAATAATGTTAAGGGTCGACATGTTTCGAATATGAGTCACTTTCAAGCAAGGCAGGAAACCGGATTGAAGGTTGCAGAGTGAGTAGGAAGGGTTGAGTGAGGTTATAAGTTATGTGTGGGAGCTTACTAGTATTTGAATCGACAAGTGAGGTTAATTGTCACAAGAGAGAAAGAATAATATGCAGAGATGAGGTTTTTGGGATGATTATAGAACTGGGAGGCGATGTGAGATAAGTAAGTAGAAAATTAAAACAAGAAAAACAAATTAAGGCAAGAAATCAAAATTATGTAAATTCCTCTTTCATATGGCAAAAAAAGAGATGAGATTCAAAGGTTTCTATATAATTCGTCCAGATAAATGAATTTTAACTCATCATATTCATTAAGTCGGAGAATTAATTTTAATCACATAGATTATAGGTTGACACGGTAGCAAATGTAGAAATGGCATAGGAATCTATTATTAAAATTTCAAAAATATGTACTGTAATTTTTTGTAATGTAAAATTAATACGAAATATGTAAAAAAAAAAAAAATTCAGTATTTTTTAAAGAAAGAAAATGTTAACCTATTAAAAGTGATAAAATTTGCGCATTAACGATTCTAATGAATCCAATTAAACTGGAAAATCTCTGAAATTAGGTTTCCATTATAGATTTTAGCTCGTTCATGCGATAATCGCATTTTTTTTATTGAAATAATTTTCGCTGATTTCTAACTTATAAAAAAGTAAAAATTTATATAATACATATCCTCTACGGGGAAGATTAAAGATAAAGAAAGTAGCCTTAAACAAATAAGAACAGAATCCATAATATCACAAATGCATTTTTTAATCTGGAGCCACGGATGTAAACATCAAGAAGATCACAATAAAGCGTGGTTCCCACTGGCAGAAAACAAGAGAGCAGAAACCAGGGCGTATTTTTTTCTGCCTTTTTACTTTCTGCTCCTGCAGGTGTCCCACATGGCAGAAACTCAAAAGGATAAGATAGCAGAAATTTTGCCCAACACAAATACACTGCACCGAAGCCGTCGATCGATCTAAACGGTCAGCTTCGAATGCACACAGTACGTACACAGTTCGTTCAATCCTCATCAATCATCACATCGATTTTTTGCATTCAATTGTTGTTTATTCAATTTAATTTGATTAATTAATTAATAAATATATATTTCGCACCTCTTCTATTAGCGCAACATCAATTTTCTTTCTCGGCCTCTTCACCTTTGTGAGCTGAGTGTCCGACATTTTTATTTTGTGAGAAAAAGAGAGAGGACGTCACTGTGATGTCACTGCAGAGATCGTTTTCTATTGGCTGAGCAATCGTTTCTGCCCTGCTTGTGCCACAAAAGTTGAACTCAACCCAACTCTAAAAAGCAGAAATTTTCAGTCGGCAGAAGAGACGAAAACAGGAAGTGACATCATAAAATTTTTCTGCTTTGTGGTTTCTGCCGTTGTTTTTACGCATGTGGGAACCACGCTTTAGACTCATTCATTGTTCACTGTTGATCCTCTGGGCATATAATGTTTCAAAATTATATAGTTATGGTTCCAGAAAAGCATGAGCATCACTTTGCCAGCCAATGGAGTAGCATGAATTTTTTTTTTGTTTTTGTTTTGGTGAACTTTAATGTTGCCATTCCTTGCTTGCTATTGACTTTCAACATGATTCATTAGCGCTTTATAAGCAAAAGACTTCGAAGCAACCGAATCCGCAATAAGATGTGCTTTGTCCAGATCACCGAGCACATATTTATACGTTGGTGTGCAAAGTGGTGGGAGTTTACCATTCTTCTTATTCCGCAAATGACGTTGTCGCGAATCGTCAAACTTTTAACGAAATCACTCCATCCTTTTATTGCGAAGAGTTTTTATCTACTCATAGACTTTAGCCGTCAAGTCTTGAGTCTTGGCATTATTACCTTGAGTAAACTCGAGGTGATTAGGAGGCTTGCCATTCGAAGGAAAGGGCTAGCATCGACGGCATCTCTGATACGCTTGCTGGTGGCTTCGACATTACGGTCAATATCATCTGAACAACACAATGCCGAGCGGGCTGTTATATTCTGTTAAAAATCTTTAACATGGTTGCAACATGTACACATCCTTCGTGCTCTCTCCTGTTGGCCACTCTTCAAATTAAGATAAAATGTGAAATCAACTTACGGAACAATCGTTTATTGATAGTCTCTGGTTTACACAAAAGATGAAGGTGTTGATTCGTTTTCTGTGTTGAAGGTGTACCAGAAGCGGAAATCTATCGGAGAATTTCAGCACTCTATAGGACAGTGCTTTACCATGGCGAAGAGTAGACGAATGGATCGAAAAATTCCTACACAGTCGGATAAGCCTGAAGGACGTGGACAAAGCAGACGACCATCCACATCCATTACTGAGGACGCCCATACCATGATTCAAGAAAATCCACGAGTGTCTGTTGATGATGTAGCAAACGATTTGCAAATTAGTCATGGTTCACATTTATAACTTGCCCGGCTTTTGGTGATCAGCCAAAGACATTATTTTCTGCGGGCATCCAGAAGCTTGTGGAACGTTAGAACAAGTGTATTGAAAAGCACGGGACCATGTTGAAAAATGAGTTGATTGTAAGTCTCTGCTTTTATTGAAATAATTATAAAAATTGCGTGCGGATACTTAATGATTTGTCCTCGTAACACACATTTAAGATTACTTTTTTGAAATGTGACAGAAATGAAGTAGCGTCCGAAAATCAATCCCTGGGATGCTACAGCAAATTGACCGACACGCAAAAAAGAGACACGCAAAAACGTTAACAGGACTTCAAATGGCGAAAATTACCTGTCGAAACGTATCAAAAACTTGTGGACAGTATGCCCCGAAGAGTAGAAGCTGTGATGGCAGCAAAAGGTGGAGCTACAAGATACTAAAATATTTATATTTTTGAGTGTTTCTATTAAAGTGATGGTGTCCCATGAATTTTGTTAGGGTAGTGTATCTTGATCGGTTCAACGTGAAACAAAGAGAAAGAAATCAATTTATACTTTTATAAAATCACCATTTTTCATGTAAGCTTCATTTTCAAAAATTAACTATTATAAAATAAAGAATAATTAATGTTAAAACTTAAAATAGGCTTACCCCATACGTGTGATGATAGCCAAGTCAACGGTAGGAGGATTAATTACATTAATTTTCAATTCAATTTATCTATGAATTTCGTTCAATATGACAAATTTATTTTTGAAAATTACAAGAAAATGTTCTTGTTGAGTAATGAAGTAGTAAATCTGTGACAAAAAGAATGGTTTGAATTTCACAGGCCAACAAAAAATAACCTTTAAAATTAATCTTTAACGTTAAGAGTTGATTCTCGTATGCTTTCATTTGTGCATAATCCGAATCTGATCTCAGATTTTTTCTCTCATCCACAGATTTCTTGTTTTAAAATGAAACACTTTTAAATTATTCAGAGACTGGGATCTGATAAATTTCCTTGTGGCCCAAAAATATGGATGCTTTAACATTGCAGCGCTTCTCTTCACATCCATTACTTTTACTATGTGCATAACTTGGAAATGTTACGTGAAGGAAAAAAAATCTAAAAGCAGATTAGGATCCAACGCACAACAAACCACGAGAATAAGGCAAATTCATTCAAGATGATTTTTCATCATTAGTGTGAGTTATGAAATAATAATTGGATCCGTTCAGCTGACTGAATGACAAACATTGCGTTTACATGCACACTTTCGATCCGGATCGAAAGACCAGTTTCAAGTCAATCCTGCAAAAAAAGTGGCATGTAAACACCTCGATCCGGATCGACTTCAATCCAGTCGAAAGAGGTGGTTTGAAACCAGGGAAGCATGCCTCAGGGAAGTGGGTCAATCCGTAAACATCCCGATCCGGATCGAGTCCAAATTGCTGTGTGTTTGGAAAAAAAAATATAGAAAATTTTAGCCAGAACAAGTTCTTGGTTGATTTACACCGCAACAAATTAAATATCTATAAGTGAATAATTTTTAAAATACATTGCATGTGTAGGGTTTATTTTTTTTGTAAATTTTTTATCAAAATTTCATT
Source organism: Rhysida immarginata (assembly GCA_023313115.1). NCBI lineage: Eukaryota > Metazoa > Arthropoda > Chilopoda > Scolopendromorpha > Scolopendridae > Rhysida > Rhysida immarginata. The sequence goes on along the minus strand of JAHWFO010070337.1, from coordinate 29,454 downwards.
TTTCCAAATTAAAATTTTTTAAATTTTCTGTCAAATTGATTTTATTTATTTTTTATCAAAATATAATTTAATAATTTTTTATCAAATCATAATTATCAAATTAAATTTTATATTTATATCAAAAATTTCAATTTAACAATTCCTATTTTATTAAATTATATTTTGAATATTTTTTTTTGATTAAATTGTAATTTGATAATTTTTATAAGTTAATAAAATTAAAATAAACTATTAAATTGAAGTTTTGATATAAATCTAAAAATTAATTTGATAAAAATCTATTAAAATTATGTTTTGAACAAAATTTATAAAATTATATTTTGATAAAAAAAATCTTTACAAAAAATTTGAACATGCAAATGCATTTTAAACTTTATTAAGGATTATTATTTTGAGATTAAATAAACCAAAAACTTAATATCTAGTTAACATTAAATAACCTCGACCTTAATATTTCTAAATAGAAAATTTTAATTGAAAACAAAATTTAAAGGAAAATCAATAATTAAATTTTTAAAAATAGCATTTCAGCCGTATTTTAGAGGAAGCGTAACTTAAGTGATAAAGCCGACTGAGCCAACAATGGCGGATTCTGTAGCAGACGACAGGTTCTGGCGTACTTTCCTAATCTACAGCTTTATCGGAATCGATCCGGATCAAGTTATGTGCATGTAAACGCGAGGCACTTTTGGATTAGCTCAAGCCGATCCGGATCGAAACGTGCATGTAAAAGCAGTGCATGTAAATCACTGCGTTTACATGCACACTTTCGATCCGGATCGAAAGACCAGTTTCAAGTCAATCCTGCAAAAAATGGCATGTAAACAGGCTTCAACACCCCGATCCGGATCGAGTTCAATCCAGTCGAAAGAGGTGGTTTGAAACCAGGGAAGCATGCCTCAGGAAAGAGGTCAATCCAATAATATGCATATAAACACCCCGATCCGGATCGAGTTTAAATTTGCTGTTTGGTTGAAAGAAAAAATATAGAAAATTTTAGCTAAAATAAGTTGTTGGTTGATTTATACCTCAACATAATAAATATCTATAAATAAATAAATGAATAAATTTTAAAATACATTGCATGTTTAAATTTTTTTTTGTAAACTTTTTTATCAAAATGTCATTTTTCCTAATTAAAAATTTTCAAATTTTCTATCAAATTGGAGTTTTATATTTTTTTTATCAAAATGTAATTTAATAATTTTTTATCAAATTATAATTATCAAATTAAATATTATATTTATATCAAAAATTTCAATTTAACAATTTCTATTTTATTAAATTATAATTTGATAATTATTTATAATTATTATAATTGTAATTTTATAATTTTTATTATTTAATACAATTAAAATAAACTATTAAATTGAAGTTTTTGATATAAATCTAAAAATTAATTTGATAAAATCTATTAAAATTATATTTTGATAAGAATGTATAAAATTATATTTTGATAAAAATAAGTATAAAAAACTTAAATATGCAAATGCATTTTAAAAGTTATTAAGGATTATTATATTGAGGTAAATAAATCAAAAACTTGATATATAAATAACATTATAGTTAACATTATAAATAACCTCAACCTTATTATTTATATATAGAAAATTTTAATTGAAAACAAAATTTAAAGAAAAAATCAATAATTACAAAATTTATTGATTGTCAATTATATTTCCATACGATAATAATGAGAAAATTTTAAAAAATTGCATTTCAGCCGTATTTTAGAGGAAGCATAATTCAAATGATAAGGCCGACTGAGCCAACAATGGCGGATTCTGTAGCAGATGACAAAGTCTGGCATACTTTACTAATCTAGAGCTTTACCCACAGGGCATCTTATCGGACTCGATCCGGATCGAGTTAGATGCATGTAAACGCGAGGCAATTTTGGATTAACTCAAGTCGATCCGGATCGAAACGGGCATGTAAACGTAGTGAATGAGTGCTTGTGAGTGACTTTTGTCGGTGAGTGACCCTCCCCCCGGTGACCTCCGGGGAAAGTTTCACCCCTTCCCCGAACTTTTTTCAATTTTCGGATCACATCAGCATGGAGAACATGGTGATGATGATTGCTGATAGCCCCTTCGCCGTAGGGGCATTTATAAAGGAGTTGTACGCAAAGACGCTTATCCCTCCTGTACTACCATCGGGTGATCCTGCATTAAAGTTGTCCAAAGATTATCCCCGACTGAGACGAGGATGTTCTGCCGACAACGTAATGTGGCAGACAGAATTGTGTCTGCCGAATTCGTCAAAATTGGATAAACCACCGTCCAACTTGTTTATGCAGAACCCAGATATCTTCCCATTCTTATCCGGGGGACTTCGCCGCTGATGGGAGAAAAATACACGAAGGAATACTTGTCCGACTATGGGGAGGTTCGGAAAGTCTCGTATCCTCAGCATCCGGATTCTCCCCTGCAGGAAACCGGCGACATCGTAGTGAACATGATCCTTCATAAGGACATCCTGGAGCATCTTGTGATGTACGGAGAACGTGTCTCCGTATCTTACAAGGACAGAGGCAGTGTTACTGGTACTGCAAGAAACCATCCCACGTCAGGAAGGATTGTCCTCTCCTTAAGAAGTGTGATAAACTTCAGGTTTCGTGGGCAAATTCCATCGTTGCCCAGAGAGAATTCATGCAGCACCAGCAATTCCATCGTCAACGCCTAGGGATGTGCCGTCCCAGAAGACATCGTTGATGACATCACCTACCAAGTCGCCCATGCCACGCAGAGCTACGCCGCCTTCACCTCCACCTCGTAGGCCGAAAGCGACTCCATCTCCGCCGCCTCTCCCTGCAGAACCAAGGAAAGAAATGCCACCTCCTAGAAGTTCGGGAAGTTGTTCCCCCTTTTCCTCGGCCATCGAGCGATATTTTGATGGTGGGAAAGGAAAGCTCGGCAGAAGATGATGTCAGCGTGTCACTGGATTCCGGATCGGTGTTTGCAGCGGAAGATTTTCCAGCTCTTCCTCCGCCAGCGCAAGCATCGATGTCGCAACCACTGCGGATCGCTTGTTCATCTTCTCCGGGCAGGTTGTCATCACAGCTGGGACGTCAAAGTCAACAGCGCAGAGCCAGCGGAATCGCCCTATTTGGCGAAAAGCCCTCGTAAAAAAACTAGACGACATCGTAGCAGAAATGACGGGTTTGCTGCTTCCTCCTCTACTGAGCGTGACAGCTGCGCAGACCATCGGCGCAGCCATTCTTCTTCCTCGGGCAGAGCACGATCACCGACGCGGAAGACATCAGAGCCTATCTCCACATCTGAAAGGCTGAAGTCACCAGCGGATACAGGTCAGCCGTAAATATCTTAATTCCTCAATGAAGATTATATCTCTGAACGTTCGATCCCTTGGTTCTTCTTTCAAGCCATCGGCATTGACAACTTTTATTGCCCTGTACAGGCCAGATATTCTTTTATTACAAGAAGTGAAATTAGAAGCTTCGCAAGGCTTTTATAATCTTCCTGGCCTTCGCAGTCAATATCCCGACGGACAATTCTTCATCAATTCTTCATCGCCACATGGGAGGGGAATTTTCGCCATCGTTTTTAACCCATTTCTTGTGGTGATGAATTGTGTATACGGCTGCGAGTACAGGGTGATTTCAACGGATATTTCATCATCTGGCTTTAAATTCCGATTGCTTAATGTGTATGCACCATGTGACGTAGTAGAGAAACGAACTTTTTTCAACGAAGTGGACAGTTTTTTGTGTACATCATTACCTGTGGTGATTGCTGGGAACTTATGCCATCCAGACGACATCTTTTCGTCTGGATATGTGTTTGATTTGTGCCAGCAAAATGCATTGTTTGATTTGTGCCAGCAAAATGCATTGTTTGATTT
>JAHWFO010070337.1:9024-25580 GCA_023313115.1 Rhysida immarginata | reverse complement strand
CAAAATGCATTGTTTGATTTGTGCCAGCAAAATGCATTGTTTGATTTATGGACAATGACTTCGAATAAAAATCAGCGTGGGCCTACATTCCATTAAGGGCTCAATATGTCATCAAGGCTGGACTTATTCCTCGTAGACAATGCATTTGCTGGGGCACCGGGAACGATGGAGATCATTCCAGTATCATTCTCCGACCGCAGTGCCTTCAATCCCAGCATAAGCTGCAGGTACTGCTTCACATCGTAATTGGTTTTTAAATGTTTCTCTACTCGACGAAGAAGAATACAAGGGTATTCGTTCAGTTTGTGGGAAAATATCTCCGTAATTTGCCTCCAACATTAGCTTCGTGAATTGATTTCAAGACTAAAATAAAGCGATTCTTCCGAAAAATTGGGTTGGATACTGCTAGGCGCCGTCATCGTCACCTAGTCATGTTACAGGAGATCCTGCGCCTTCTCCGCAATTCCATATCTAAGGAAGAGTTTGTTGATGACATCAATCAGGTGAAGAGCGAGATCAATGCCATAATGATTCGGAAAGCGGCCGGGCAGCACTCAGGGCCAAACTGACCTGGACTGCTGACGTCAGTCATATGTCATCAGCAGCTTTTTCTGAGGAAAGGCGTCGGGCGAATAAGAAACGTTGTCATCATTTGATAGTATAAGGTAGGGTAATGGAGTCTGATTCCGACATCTTGTCAGCTTTCCATTCCCACTTCTCATCCTTTTTTGCCAACCCAATTATTCCATCGGAGGATACGAAGCAATGGATAGAGGCACTAAGACCTTTCTCTGAGGAAACTGACCTGTTTATTATTCCTCCTTTCACTGAAGATGAAGTAAAGAAATTTCTAGCAAAGGATGGTCGTCAGGGGTCCAGTCCGGGCTTGGACGGCATCCCGTATTCCTTTTACATCGCATTACCTGGAAACTTCTTGAACCTTTCCTGGTGCGTGTGTTTAACTCGATAATCTGTGACCCTTCTTCCATCATATCGGAGTTTGTTATGGGGAAAATTATCTTACTCCCCAAAGTGCATAACCCTAAATCGGTGTCCCAGTGGAGGCTTAACACAGATTACAATGTCTTCACTGGGATCTTTCAACAACGGTTAAAACTGTATGCGAACGATTTCTTCGATCCAGGACAATCCTGTTCGATACCATCTCGCAGGATGACGGACAATCTTATTACTATCCGATGTGTTCTGGAAGAGGTGCAAGCTCGTCATCTTGCAGTGCTAAGCCTCGACCAAGAAAAGACCTTCGACAAAGTGAATCATGAATTTCTTTTCAAAGTGTGTCGCCAGCTTCATCTTCCGAAATTTGCTACGATCATCTCCGCACTGTATGCTTTGGCCACATCATGTGTGGCGATTAATGGCTCCATTTCGTCTTTCTTCGAACTATCAAAAGGGGTTAGGCAAGGGTGTCCTTTGTCCCCTCTCTTGTACATTTTTATTTGGAGCCATTACCCTAGCATTTAAATCCTCATGAAGATGTTCGAGGATACGAACTACCTGCTGCGTCGATCAACATCCGGACGCTAGCTTACGCCGACGACGTGGTTCTCTTCGCGTCTGATGCATATTCCTTAAACATCTTTAATGTCATCTTTAAACGCTTTAGTGCTTGACGGGGGAATGTCAAGTCTAAAGGGGTTGCTATTGGGAAATGGTCGGCCAGCGATCTGAAGACTTTCCCAATAACATGGTGTGGCCAAGTGACAGTGTTGGGCTACGTGTTCTCTTTTCTACCGGACAAAGACAAGAGCCACTGGCAGCAAGTGATTGATAAATGCATTGCTCGCCTTGACAAGAATTTTCATTTTTCTACTTCGATGCTTGTCAAGGTGAGGTCATTAAAACTCATGTTTTATCACTCTTTTATGCCTTGAGTGCTAAGTATCTTTCCATCCCATCGGCTTCTTCAAAAAGTGCGTAGTGCTATTGTGAATTGTGTGTGGGGGAATAATATCAAACTTCATCCACTTCGTTCATCGTATCTTTTTACCTCATTTGAGAGAGGAGGGCTTGGTCAGCCTGTTTTACGATCATAACTTTTTTGCAGCTAGGCTAGCTGCTACGATGGGAATCTGGGCGAATTTTGTGTTTCTAGATTTACGATTCTTCTTTAAGGTGAATAGGCTGCCGTTTCCTACTTTGCTGCCAGTGGTTACGACTGTTTCCAAACCAGACTTTTTGAAGAACTTACAACTTGACTTTGTGACTTTTATTGCTCGGCTACGATAAATGGATCCCCAAGACTGGGGTCACCTGAAACACTCTTGGTTTTTCCTGCAGATAAGTCTGGGTGCAACTACTGACATCTTACGTTTGCGTTCAGATTATCCGTGGGCGGCCATTTTTAACGTACTGTGTTCAGCTTTCAGTGTTCAGTGGAGATTGCTGCACCACGGGTTCATCACTCTTCAACGCTTACATTGGTGGAAGATGGTGAGGTCTGCTGGATGTTTTTTTTTTCCGGTGTTGAAGAATCCGTCCAGCATGTGTTCTATGAGTGTCCATTCGCTCAGTCCATCTGGAATCGTTTCAAGCAGTATTATGGCATAACTTATCGATCTGTGCGGTTTCTGCTTGACGATATCACTGGCGAACCATATAACTTGGACGTAGATGTGCCCGAGTGGAAGGATCCTTCGAGCACATTTCATCATCATCACCTTCCTCGGTTTGGAGGAAGACAGCCTTTCATCTGAGACCCTTCCTTCAACTTGAGTGGCTGCGGCTAGGTCCTTTAGTTTTTAAACGCAAGTTTGCGTTATCTAAGCGTTTATGCTCGGTCACGGAGGGGATCTTTTCTATCTCTTCGCCTTCCCGACCGAGTTTTGATGGTTCGCCGGAATAACGAATGGACCTCATTTTGAGGCGTTTTTATAAAAAAATGTAGCAGCCTAACTGTAAAGGCTGCACGAGTTTTTATCGCATGAGCGCCAGATGTCTGCTTTAAAGAACTTATGTAAAGGCATCTGCTGAGGCAATTACATCAGCCTTAGCTACAACAGCGGATGTACGATCGAAGGAAAGAATTTTCAGCGATCCAGGAGAACCTTCTCAATAGGAGATTGACGAAAGTTCACCACGAGGAAAATTCCAGATCGGATTTCAGCAATAAAGTAGTACATCGGCGTCGTACGTCTGTCCACTGTTCATCTCTCTCATGCGCCTCATCTAGGGGTCCGTCCACCGGGCCCACCAAACGAAATAGGATATTTCGGAAACGATATTCATCTGGACCTCAGCCACGAAACTTTCAGGTAAGTGACTGCCCTAGAACTTTTTATAACTCATGTTTATTTATTTATTTATTTATTTATTTATTTATTTATTTATTTATTGCAAGCAACAGGCTAGAAATGCCCAATGACAGCTTACAGGAAAACAAAAATAAGAACAAACAATTGAAAACATCAAAAATCAAATATAAGAACAAAAATTTAAAAAGTTAATATCAATTAAATTTGAGAATATATTGCCTAATTTACATAATCGATTGAAAGGGAGATTGCTTGTAATACATTTCTTAGTCAGTGGTAAATAAAATATATCAGTGTTTCTTGAGTTTAGTTTGGGAATGCGTAGTTTTATGAACTCGAGAAATCTAACAGAATAGGTTATATGATTATATAATTTGAATAAGCAGCAGGCGTCGAGATAAATACGCCTGTTAAGTAGCGTTTCAGAACGAAAGTGATCTCTGAGGTAAGAGTTTGTAGCATATAAATTTTCATTAAAAAATTTATGATTTGATAAGTGAAGAAGGGAGCGTAGAAAATCAGTTTGAACTTTCTCAAGCCGTCGCTGTAACGTAACATTGTACGGAGACCAGATGGTCGAAGCATACTCTAAGCCGGGTCTTACGAGGGAGTTGAATAAGAAAATAGAAAATTCTGTGCTATTGAAACGTGTGGAGTTGCGAACAATGAAATAAGAGATTCTATAGGCTTTAGAGATAATGTGGTTTATATGGTCGGTGAAAGACAGGTTGTACTTAAAAAAGACCCCTAGATCCTTTGTAGTAGTTTGTTTCTCAAGAGAAGAACCATTAAGGGTGTACGAGAAGCTATGAAGAGAATGTTTCAGTGAGTAAGTGACCGAGTGACACTTTTCATTAGTGTACATTTTATTTTCGATACACCAAGAACTAATAGAGTATAGATCTAGTTGCAAATCAAAGCAGTCAAGAGGGGTACGAATAATTTTGCCCATTTTGATGTCATCTGCGAACAAAAACAAAGAGGATGATTTTACTACATCTTTTAAGTCATTAATGAACAGGAGAAATAATAATGGTCCTAAGATTGAACCCTGGGGCACTCCTGAGGAGGATATGAAGCTTTTGGAGTTAGTGCCATTTATGACAACATAGTTTGTTCGATCAGTAAGGTATGAGCATAACCATTTGACAAGCGAGAGATGCAATCCAAATTGTAAAAGTTTTTTAATAAGGAGGAAATGGTCCACCTTGTCAAACGCCTTCTCAAAATCGATGTATATTAGGTCAACCTGACAGTTTTGGGCAATCCCATCACCAATGAGATGTATACAATCCATGAGGTTCGATTGAGTTGATCTACCATTCATGAAGCCATACTGGTAGGGAGAAATATGGGGCGAGACAGTGGGATAGATTCTTTGATAGACTGCATATTCAAAAATTTTTGTTGGAAAACAAAGTATAGAAATGGGGCGGTAATTTTTGATGTTGTTTGAATCACCTTTGTTTTTGTACAAAGGAACAACTTTGGTATTTTTCCATAACTGAGGAAAAGTGCCGGTCTTGATTGAAAAATTGAAGATGTGTTTTAGAGGGCAGATGAGAAAAGCACTGCAGGCTTTATAGATGTAGGAGGGAATGCCATCTGAACCGATGGAGATTGTGTTTTTAACTTGGGTGATGGCTGTATGAATTTCAGACAATGAGAATTCGGTGAGAGGTCCTGATGATTCCACCCTGTCATTAAGAATATAATTGCGTGGGAAGACTTCCTCAAAGCATTTTGAGTTATCAATGGTAGAGGGATTGAATACCGAGTTAAAGTTGTTTGCAAAGCCATTTGCAATCTCTTCCGCGGAGTTCAAGCATTCACCATTTAAGAACATTTTGTTTTTAAAGCTTGCATTATTGGAGCCCTTAAGCTTTTTTATCACGTTCCAGAAAATTTTGGGAGTTGATTTAATTTTAGATTGGGCTGATGACATGTAGTTCTTGAAATCTCGTTTTATGAGTGCTTTGGCTTTGGATCGCAATTGACTAAATTCTTCTTTATAAGAGGGTAGAGGGTTTCTTTTAAGTTTCATTCTAATTTTGTGCTTGAGCTTTAATAATTTTTTTGTTTCATTTGTGAACCAGATGGGATAACTGTTAATTTTTTTATCTTTAATTATAGGGACACAAAAAGAGAGAATGTGATGAAAAGTATCATAAAAGCTTTGAACCATATCATCGACTTTATCACATGTCTCTAAGAAGGACCAGTCAACAGATGATAAGAGTTTATATAACAATTTAAAATCCGCAGCTTTGTAATTGTAGCGATAAAAAATATGAGCATACTTTTCATGTTTACTGAAGACACTCCCCATTATATGCAGGGCCGGATGGAAAATGTCTTCAGGCACTAGTCCACTGTCTTTGAAAACAGGAGAAACTTGCAAAATTGACAAAAACAAGGTCTAACAGTTTACCTTGCGAATTCTGGATAGAGTTTAGTTGCTGACAATTTAGAGAATGCATGAAGTTGTGTAAGGACAGAATCCTTGACGGAGATAAATTTGAAAAAGTTGAACAGGGGTTAATGCGGATATAATCAGGCACATTGAAATCTCCAACAATAAGAAAGTTTTCACAGGTTGAGAGAGCGACTGAAGATAACTTGTCTAAGAACAGCTGATATTGAGCCGGATTTATGTATGGTGGAATATAGATTATTCCAATAAGAACTTTCAATGGCTTAAGATCAACCAGAATAAGAATATAATCTATCGGAGAAATGTCGCATTGAAAATCAATTCTTGAGTAAGTGATCTTGGAATTTAAAGCAATCAAGACACCTCCCCCATCTGCTTTTTGAGGCCTAGACCACAATGTTACTTCAATTGTCGCCCTAGACCGACTACGAAGAAAGCCAGGCCACCACTCCTAAAATCGTCAAGCGGTGTGGGAGCTATTGAATCCGGGTCGACGGAGTCCGAGGAGGAATCAAAAGGCGCATCGGAAGGATCGCCTCACGAGACGCTAGTTCATCGGACTGAGGACTTGGCAGCATCAGCTGGAATCGCCGAGGGCCAAGCCGAACGAAACAACCCAGCTCACACATTGTAGAAGCAAGGAATTGAATCCGCTTCCACGAGGGACGAGGCCGAGTTAGCGGAAAGTTCCGCCGAGACCGACAACCAAGACGCTCGCCTACCCCAGCCCAGCCAAACGATCTCGACGGCGTCAAACTCGCCTCAGCTTGGGACCGAGTCGGAAACAGCGTTTCTACGTCAGCCTACAAGTGGCCCACCCGAGAGTAATTTGGTCGTCAGCAGTTTCGCAAGCTGCGAGCCGCGCTTGGCTATTCTGTCACCAGTACGGGATATTGAAATTATTGGTTCTCATACTATCACGCCTAAATAATTAATCATAGTCTAAGTAATTGTTTAGCAAAGAAACCTTTTAAGCTATTGACTCTTTCCTGTTTAAAGAATAAAATCCGACTCTCTTCATGATCGTATGATTGTTGACCGTTATCTAATATCGTATGTTTTCATCTTTCACCAAAAGTGTGTGATTACAGCAATTCAAACCCAGGAGGGTCGCCGCGCTCTACGATAGCAATGCACGAGGAGTTTCGTCGCGGACCCGTGACTCCCTCAAAATTCTGGAAATAGAAGCAAGGTTGCCCTTTGAACTTTGTACGCCATGGATATCGAAATTAATGAACATGAACTTTCAATGAAATTTATAATTAATCAGATTTAAAATTACTATCAACAGATTGCTAGTTATTTCAAGTTTATATTTATTCATTAAATCTATTTTCATCTATTTGAATGGCTCTCCTCCTTTCTCTATCAAAGACTTGGAGATCTCAAAAAACTTAATTTATCTGCTCTAATTAGTTAAAAAGTCGTGATACAGTGGAGGGGGATCTATAACACGCAAAAAAACGTTTGGGAGAGTTAAATTTTGGATCCCAGGCTTTCATGGGGGTGTTATTCCACTTTCTGCCTCCCCCTGAATGAACTCCTAATTTGTACTCGGTGCTGATTTGAGAAGATAATCGGATAAGACTAATATTTGCGAAACAGTGATAAAATGACTATATAAAGAAAAAAGACAAAAATATATGATATGATTTATGGATTTTAGAATTCTGCAACAATGAAATTATAAGAATTGTGTGCGCTACGAAATCATGTGAGAATGAAAACGAAAGTAAATCTTTATTTTACGTAGATTTTATATAACATTGTTAGACTCGAGCCGTTTTATGATTATAACAAAAATGGAAGAGCGAGAGTGGTCATCGGTTTTTTGGGGGATTTTTTTGTTTTTTTTTCTTCTTTTAATGGGATGGACGATAAGCTTCTTCCTGCGATGAGGTGAAGCTAACGTTCTTTTTGGGGATTTGCAAAATGAACAATATTAAAGGAACGAAAATAGTTCCACCGTAATTTTCTTTCTGCTAATTTCGCAGCAATGAGTTGAATCACGACTTGATCAACCTAGAAGGGAAAAGAGAGAGAGATAAAGTGACTAAGTAAAAAAATATTTTGATATGTTTTGAAAGGAAAACAAAACCAATCTACTCACTCCCTACCTTGTTGGCGAAGGAGCCGATTCCTTCTTGTGTCTGAAATTTGAAGTCTGGTTAAAAAGAAAAAAAAAAAGGGGGGGGGGGCAAGAAAAAAATGGAAGCCCAAGAGCCGAAGACTGACGCAGCGGTGTTGGATTGAATGAATTCCAGAGATCTGGTCTTTGTATACAGGCCAGTTTTCTCGGTGAGAGCTAATTTATCTGCCACTATTTGTTTTTCCTTTCACAGATTTTTGTGAAGTAACTCCATGGATTCGGCGATGATGACAGAAAATAGCTCCATTGTACAAACTTTTACGGGAGGTAGTATGGGCGATTCTAAGCAAAAAAGTTCATATGAACATGGGTCATGGGTTTAAATTTGAACGATAACTGAGATATGAACAGAAATAAAAATGCCGCCACCAAGATCAACAAGTTAATAACTCAGGTTCTGTAACATCTAGGATGATGAAATTTGGCGAAATAATAGGGTACATAAAACTGTGTATATCGTTAAAATTTGATCGAATTGCAATGAACAGTTTCCGAGTTAGGCAGTCAAGTTCGTAACACGTGCTGGTTAGTACTTAAATGTGAGCACGTGTTATAACATTGAACGCGTAACTCGGAAAATTCGCATAGGAATTCAATCAAATTTTATTGGTTTACACAGTTTTATGTACCCTAATATTCCGCCAAATTTTATCATCCTGGATATTACAGAACCTGAGTTATTAACTTGTTGATCTTGGTGGCGGCATTTTTATTTCTGTTCATATCTCAGTTATCGTTCAAATTCGGACTCACGTTCATATGAACTTTTTTGCTTAAAATCGCCCATACTACCTCCCTAAAAGTTTGTACAATGAATTCTGAATCACCCTGTATAGAAGATTGTCCATTGTGGGAATTTGGGTGTTAAGCTAAGAAAAATGGAAGTCTCCTTTACCTTAAACAAAAACGTTCGGTGATGTGTGTCGGAAAAGATGAGGTAAACTTTAGGCATTAAGGATGGCGGCCCCTGACTAACTTATTAAAAAAACAATTAGATGATAAAAAATATCGAAACAAGATTAAACAGCGTATAAAAAACCGACTTTAATGAAACTTTGACTATCGCCTAACTATATCAGTCCATATCTTGAAAACTACTGAACCGATTTTGATGAAACTTGGATTTATCCCTAAGTTAAAAGATACTTAATCCAATAAAGAAAAGAATTATTGCAATTCGATTTCTAGTTTCTGAGAAATACGTGGATAAACATGCATACATACATACACACACTTATGAAATTTGGCATACTTGTTTAGAAGCCCACATAGACTAACATACAAGGCCTTTATAATTAAAGTTCCATTTTGACATGGCCATAAAAAAAAAACTACTGGACCAAAAGCTATAATACTTGGTAATATTATACAAGAGGGCATGGGAAGTTCATACCCACCAAAAAAAAAAATTAGTTCAAAAGGTCACTACCAGCATGGAATGGCGCTCTATGCAATATTCGTATACGAAATTAGACACGAAGACACAGGTTAACAAGTCTTTAATCGTTACTAAAATTAGTTACATGTTGAATGTGGCCTCCACCATTTACTGAAAGCAGGTTACACCGGATTACTGCGTTCTCAACGGTAGCTCGTAGCATATCAGGAGGAATGTTGCGCACCTGTGGGCGTATCGCATCTTTCAGTTCCGCCAAATTCCTGACGTTATCACCATAAACGGTGGCTTTGAGGTAACCCCAGAGCCAGAAGTCTGGTGACCGGGGTGGCCAAGAAAAGGGGAAGTTTCGGCCTATAATCCGTTCATCTGTGAAATGTTGCTGAAGTAACTGTTTGACACATGTACCAATATGAGGTGGAGCCCCATCCTGCATAAAAATCGTTGTGTCTAAAATGCCACGTTGCTGAAGTTCTGGTATCACAAAACTTCTTAGCATCGATGCCATGCGAACAGCAGTCACAGTGCATGTCACGAGTCCATCTCTCGACTGCTCTTCAAAAAATACGGCCCAATTATGACATTTGCTGTCATACCACACAACACGGTAACTTTAGGAGAATGCAATGGAATTTGGTGGAGAACATGAGGGGGACTGGTGGCCCAAATCCTGCAGTTATGAGTGTTGACATCCCCATTCAGGTAAAAATGGGCCTCGTCCGTCCACAAAATGTTCCATGGCCAATGCTCGTCCACCTCCATCCGTGCAAGGAATTCCATTGCGAAGGTTTCTCTACGAGGAAGATCGTTAGGTTCGAGTTGTTGGATAAGGTGGATTTTGTATGGGTAGTATCGCAGCACTTTACGTACGATCTTGTACACCATACTCAGTGGTAAGTCTATTCGACGTGCAACAGCACTTACGCTGCACGCCCCTTGTGAGGTTTCCATTTTTGCTTCCTCTACGGCTACTGAAACAGCCTCCACGGTTGCCTCAGAGACGGGTTTCCTTCCTCGGCCAGGTGCTACCGATAACAAACCTGTGGCTTCAAACTTTGTCATCATCTTCTTCAAACTCTGCGGTGTCATTGGCCCCCGACGTACATGTATTCGTCGAACGGTAGGATAATGTTGCAAAGCCTGCCGTATATTGCTATTGCATTCATAATAACATTTAACCAGAAACGCACGGTCTTGCATGGCAACAGGCATCGTCGACTAGTAGCAAATGAGGCTTAAATTGGTTCAGTACTTTCAAATCTGTTTCGCTTTGCAACACCTTTACTCAAATCCATGGGTAAGATTCTCGGTCGCCATGCCCTAAAGGGTGGTGTTTCCGTTTTTAATGATGTGATACATGGTCAAAATTTAAAACAGTCGCTGTCATCACGAATGAAAAGGCTGGAGGTAGTGCCCTACAGGAAATGGGTGCTAGAGTTCAGAGCGGCAGAGGACGTGTTAAAAGACGAAATTCAACAATTCCTACTCATTCACATGTAAAAAGACTCAGAGGCAACAGCTTGGAGTCCTTTCTAACGAGTGAATACAAACGAAGAGGCCGAGTGCAGCGTTCAAAAAAGTTGAAAAACACGCAGAAGAAATAGAAGTCAACAAAAACATCTGCAAAATTACGTTCTAAGCCAATTTTAAACATACGACCTTTATCACCAGTTTTCGCCTAATACTGTACATACTTAATTATGGCATCAATGATCACCAGCTGAGCACTGAATGTCTCAACAGCGATCTCGACATTTTTTTTTATTCCCCACACGAGCGGTCAACAGGAAAAGCGACACATCACAGGATACCAACCAACAGCCATCATCAGCCAAGACGGACCTACTGAATTCTACGTACCTGGTTTGGCAGATTTTTACACGGATCTCGATCAAACTACATTAAGCTTAGAAGTCTTTACCAACACAGGAGATGGGCAGCTACCAGCTGGTGATAAAACAGGTCCTGTGAACCTTTTCTTACATTCGCTATTCTCACAACTCGACTGTTATCTAGGTGATACATTAGTTAGTCATAGTAATAAGTTATATCCATACAGAGCTTATTTTGAAACTCTTTTGACTATGGTCAGACTTCTAAACAAAGTCAACTCACAACAGTTGGGTATTGTAAAGACACGTAAAATGGACAGTGCCGACGATACAAACAACGGGTTTTAGTTACGTAAAAAACTCGCACGAAATGGCGTTTATTACATGGAAGGATCTCTCCATTTAGACATCTTTCATCAGTGTCGATTGCTGCTAAACTCTACGGATTTTCGTCTGAGACTTTACAGAAGTAAACCCTCCTTTGCTCTGATGTCTGATGTAGCTAATCCAAATTACCAGATTACAATCCGAAAAGCAACGCTGAATGTTGAGAGAGTTAAAGTTAACACAGCCACACTATTAGCACATGCAAAGACTCTGGAAACCACTAACGCGTTTTACCCTATCGGACGTGTTGAAATCAGGTCAGTGAGTATTGCTACTGGAACTAGAAATCACGTCATACAGAACTTAATTACTGGCCAGAATCCTTCCCGGTTGATTTTTGCATTTACAACGAGTGAAGCCCAGAATGGTTCTTTTACTTCGAACCCATTCAACTTTCAACATTTTAATCTATCTTTCTTCTCCCTCTCATTGGATACTCATGCAATTCCTCTAAACCCTCTGACGCCGAATTTTTCCTCTGGGGCATACCTGAGAGAGTTTCTTCATTCCATGAAGGTACTTGGGATTTGGAAAGAGACAGAAATGTAGACATCAGCCAGTTCGGTTACGGTTCTGGCTACACATTTCTGGCCTTTGATCTTTCGGGGGACAGGGATTATTATACAGATAGATATAACCTTATACCTAACGGTACATTAAGCGTCGAAGTTCAGTTTTCCGAGCCTTTAGCTAATTCGGTGAACCTGATTGCTTACTGTCAATAAAGACAGAACCGTGAGCTTCGATTTCACGAATTAAGCTCGATGGATACGCAAGAGCTATGGAGGGCCCTCGAGAGATATCCATTCACGTGTACTATGGCAAGAGGTGTTTTCCCGGCGTATTTGGTACTACAGCTCAAACCTGTTCACCCATCTTTACTCATTGCTAATACGGATGATTCCAGTAATCCAGGCTCACACTGGGTGGCTTTTTTTATACCATCCGGCAAACAAGCATACATCTTTGGAATGTTTCCTCAACCATAATTTCAACCGTTCATGTTTCTGCACGCGGAAAAATGGATCTACAACACGAGAATAGTGCAACATCAGATGTCTGACACCTGCGGTCATCACTGTCTACATTACCTGAAATTATCAGCCAGGGGTTATTCTATGACAGACATCTTGAACAACACTTATTCAAATAAACTGTTTTTAAACGACTTACTCGTGAAATGTGAAATCATTCAAGACGAATATACTAGCAATTCTGAATTTAATACCTGTCAAAAGTCCAAATGGAACCAATGTTGCAAACCTTTAAATTACTCTGTTTAATTATTCTAATTATTATTATTATTTGTTTTATTCAATTTCTGTATATTCATTTGTTCAAATAAACTTTTCGAATTCAGATTGAATTTGTGTTTGTTTGTGGTTACTTTTAATCTCTAATAAATAAATAAATTACACAATCAACGGTTTTCATGCATTTAATTACATTTTTATTCAAATTTTACAGACATTAAAATAAATTTTATCATTGCAATACAAACTAATTTTTTACGTTAAATTGTTATTTATCATGATGCAGTCAAGTGAGCTTTGACATGTCAGGTGCGACCGCAGACCGGTACACAGGATTCACGATTAATTCTTCAGGGATATTGGTTAACAGAGCTCGCCCGGGTAGAGGCTTCTTCAGGTTGCGGTTGGGTGATAATATGTCTTGTATTAATCTATTAATGTTCGATCCTCGTATTGATTTCCCGCCGATTGACACAGTTCCTTTTTTATTCCATGTGATAACATCAGATCTCTTTCGAAGTGTCTCGATGAAGCGTGACGTGGGGATGTCTGCTCAACAGGCAAACTCACTACGTTTCCTGGTCGTCCGAACTCGTCGTAGGCCTCGTCAGGTCCGCTAACCATTGCGATATTGACATCAACGTGGATATTTTTCTTTTAAGCCTGTAGACTGTAGTGAAAATCAGGTGAATAGACGAGTTGTTGTGGATACAGATAAGTAGGTGTTTCTTGAAGGGATTGCGGTGACGGTGTTTGGGGCATTAAAGACTGGTTTGAAGGTGTTTGAGGTTTGGTTTGGGTTGAAAGACTTGTTTGTTTCAAATGGGCTTCACGGCGCTTTGCTCTTAGATATTTTCGAAGTGTATTTAAATAAAGATCCATTTTCTGATGCACATTCAAATTTGATGCTTTTAAAATCTCGTTGATTTGAGAATCCAGTTGCTTATTACGTTTTTTTCAACATCATTAACCACACTCGGTTCAGCCTTAGGTTGGCTATGTTCAGTGGGACGCGATGACATCGGGACGCTCTGGACCGTAGAGTGAAGGAACCTTTGATATTCGTGCGCAGGTAGTAAAACGTACTTTTGCATGTTCTTAACTAAATGATTTATTCAAAATAGGTGCAGCTACGCTTTCTAGCAAAAGTGGCAGCAGGAATCAGTTTCCACGTTGGTTCAGATAAGTTTTCTTGACCCTTAATGAAATTTTTTTATGGGCTAAATCTTTTATTTTCCACAAATGCTGTTTAATGGGTGGTGTCCAGTCAACTCTATGATGTAGAATGTTATGACAGATCTCACACAGCGCTTTAACTTGATTAAGAGTTGCATGTTGCATTAATACTTTCCTATGCTGAGGAGTCGAGTGTTTCAAAGCTCCTAGAAAATGACGATGTTTCACAACCAGAGGAATCATTGTTGTATCACCTCCCTATTCAGTCAAATTAAAAATGACGTTCGGCGTCTTTAAACCCGTGTTTTATCCGCATAGACCACGATAGGTTTTTCGTGAGGAAAAATCTTACTACACAATCTCAGAACATCAGGGCAACTCTGAGTTAAATCAAGTAGTAAATAACTATGGGGCTCCTGAGTGGCATCTTTAAAGGCTTCGATGAGTAAATGACCATAACCTGTTTGCGATGCCAAGGTGCGAATCTGTCCTACGTATCTAGGTGAGTTTAGCAGAAAGATGAACTGAGTACTTAAACTTATTGTACGGATGATTTTTGAATGAGCAAAGAGGTTCTGCGTTATTAACAACACAGAGAAGTTGAGATGATGACTGTATCGCGTGTAGATTTTCTCAAAAAATTCGTTATTTTAAACTTCATTTAATAAATCGTCTAAAATCAGTAAAGCCTGTTCAGGTATACGTTCGTGAATCAACTTTTCATCTGGCACCCCTGCATGAAACGAAATGTTAGGTAGGTTCAAATTTTTAACAACCGGTGGGATTAAAGCTCCATAGCAGTAAATTATTTCCGTAGGTGGCGGGTCCATCACTTCACCTCTATACTTTAACATTTGAGCTACTAATGTAGATTTTCCGCTTCCCGAACAACCAGCAACAAGAGCCAAAAAGTATTGCGTAAATTTGCATTTATTTCCATGATGAAAAAAAAAAAAGGTGAGACAGAGAAAATTTCCGCAAGAGTTAACAAAGCCTATGTTGAATGTCGAATGACGCAAATCTCTTTTTGAACGAACTTTATTTCAAAATCCACAACATACAGGGTGATTCAGTCAATTTCTGACTATTTCACTCGAATGACGTGCATTAGGGATAAACAATTGAAAGAATATGAGCGCCATATCGAATTTCTAAATAGTTGGAGTTTGTATTGTTGCAACGGCGCTGCATGAAAATCGTATTGTTGAAAAATGGCGCCCGCTTTATCAACAGAGCAGAAATTCAAGGTTGTCGAATGGTATTTCGAGACAAAATCACCTGTAACCGTGCAAAGAAAGTTCCGGAAGGAGTATAAGTGTCGAGACGCACCAGGCAGGCAAGCAATCATGGATTTTGTCAGGCAATTTTGTGCCACTGGATGTGTTAAAGGCAAGAAAAAAGGCGGGAGCGAAGCTCGTGTTCGAACAGCCGAAGTTGTCGAAAATGTTCGCACAAGGTTGGTCGATTCCCCTACCAAAAAATCTGTTCGCCGCCTATCCATTGAAGAAGGGCTGTCGTATACCACGACGTGGCGAATTTTGAGAAAGGATTTACACCTGTTCCCGTATAAGATCCATGTTTATCAGGAGTTAACAGACACTGGAAGACAGAAGCGACAACAACTTGCAATGGAGTTTGGAGCAGAAATGGAAGCCAATCAGGACATTGTGGACAACATGTGGGTGTCAGATGAGGCCTTCTTCCATCTGTCAGGTGACGTTAATAAACACAACGTTCGTTTATGGGGTTACCAGCACCCTCATGAGATCCATAAGTCACCTCTTCATCCACGAAAGGTTATGGCTTGGTGCGCGATTTCCAAAAGAGGCATCATTGGTCCGTTATTTTTTGAGGGCACCGTAACGTCACAGGCTTACCTTAACATGTTGGAAACCTTCATCCCCGAGCTGCGAAGGAGGCGTATACCGCTTCGACATCAATGGTTTCAACAGGATGGGGCTAGGCCTCACACCACTAATGAAGTGCTAGACTTTCTCAATCAGAAATTCGTAAATCGTGTCATTTCAAACAGGTTTCCAGATCGATTCGGGGGTGGCTTTCTTTGGCCCCCTACGAGTCCTGACCTAAACCGATGTGATTTTTATCTCTGGGGGTTCCTTAAAGACAGTGTGTTCACTACAGCACCAAGAACCCTTGACCAGCTGCGACAAAGCATCGTCGACTGCTGCACCCATGTGGATGCAGAAATCCTGGATAGAGTTATGAACAACTTCACCATTCGGCTGCGAGCAGTTCAAAACGTTCGTGGTGGCCACATTGAGCATATCATCAAGACTTTTCCACGGGAATAAAAACTCCGAACTGCCTAAAATATCATACTGAAATGCTAAGTTTGTAAACATTAATGGGTCAATAAATCATAGTACTGAAATGGTCAGAAATTGACTGAATCACCCTGTACGTAATTCAAACTCTCTGAAATTATCACATCGGGATTACAGGTAAGGTTGTTTTTTGGCAAAGCCGGAATTTCTACGTGGAAGGGTTTTGCAACGACAAAAGTTCTCTGTAGGTAGTTTTTGCGAATGCGGAATTTCTCCATAGACAGTTTTTACGATTGCGGAATTTCACCGTAGATAGTTTTTGCGATTGCGGAATTTCACCGTAGATAGTTTTTGCGATTGCGGAATTTC
>JAHWFO010070336.1:166327-214384 GCA_023313115.1 Rhysida immarginata | reverse complement strand
ACAATTAGCCTAACTTAAGATGAAATGTACCCTGGCTAAGTGGTTTAATGAACCACATAATATTCATTTCAGACAATTGTTCAATTTGAAAATTAAAAAATATTTATCTACATTAAAGAAGCGGTGAAAAATTGTGGCGAATGGAGGTGCTCCCACCGATTTCGCCCTAATGTATACTGAGCACTTAAAATTAGTTAAATATGCACTGAGTTGTAAAAAACTAGTGTAGACGTCATTCTAAGTCTGAAATAAAATAGTCCGCAGCCATATAATTATAATCTCTTTTTTATAACGTCCAATCTGTGTTACCCAATTTAGTTACCAAAAATTTAATCTTCCATGACTCAATTTCCATATGGAAAGTACTGCCTCATAACCAGAAAGGCAGCCGACCCGATAGTAATGTATTTAGAAACCGTTCACCTATACCAGCTCATCTAATTTCTTTAACATTTCTCAATAATGAGATTATTAATTTTATATTTAAAATTTCAGCGTGTAAAAGTAACCATGTCACTCCTTTACTTAAGTTTTACGTTCATTACAATTAAAGCCATATTGAGAACACCAGCATATAGAGATATCAACTCTGCTCTGCAGAATCATCCTCAGCTTAGACCTCGTTGAAATTCGTGGTATCATCCACATTCATAAATCATTCTCCAGGGAGTGTATCAAAAATATCGTACACAAAGCAAATAAACAGCAATGGGCCAAGGAGATTCCCCTCAGGGATGTCCACTTTTTGCTAAAAAGAGGTCTTACTATACATGTACATTCCATTAATCTTCAGAAAACATTCCCAACCTTTAAGAAAATTTTTAATTAAGTTCAGAAAAGTGCTGCCAACTTCATAATTTTTTAGTTTTAGATCAATCTCTCATGATTCACGGAATTGAAGGCCTTCACTATATATAACCCACCTGGCTTCCATTCTCAACCTTATTCCCCACAAAATCAAAAGAGGATGTCTCATTCGTAGTCGTGAACATCCCCTCCCTAAAACCATGTTGAGCATCAAAAAGCCACGATATAACACCGGCCATATATGTCAAACAGTCACATCTCTATTATAATCTCCAATAGTAGAGATCAAAGTTTAAGGCCTCTATATAACAGGATCATTTAAATCCCCTGCTTTAAATATTGGACAAATAATAATAATAATATTGAATAATAATATTATCCTCCAAAACAAGAGGATGATAACATGGTTGTCAAAATAATCATCAAGGGTTTTAAAAGAAACTCACCACATCAACAGGGATGAAAACAACAGAAATGGAGTGGTTAAATCAACAGCAACAGGCTTTTGCTGCAGTCCTCTCCTGTTCCAATTTCATATGCCTGTCATCATTTCAAGCCAGTCAAGTTGGCAAATGAGAAAACGATATCCAGTAACTCCGTCGTCCAAGCAGATCCTAGGCAACTCTCTTCTTTGATAACTTTGCAATTTCCACTTCATCAGGCAATTCAGTAAAAATCCACCATCATATTTAGACCAACAAATCTATCATTCTCAAAAATTGACCAAATGTATGAACAAAAATTTCCTCCACCTCTGATATACCCAAAAGATGAGCAACTTATACGATTCTCATTCCCAGTTACCAAAAGCTAGGCCATACCCTGTTGGTTGGTTGGTTTGGTTTGTTTGGTATTAACGTCCTTTTCAACTACCATGGTCATTTCAGGACGGCGTTATAGGGGCCGCAAATTTTGCCTCGCAAGGGTTCTTTAATGTGCAGCCGGCAAACGACTACACGGGACCAACGGCTTTACATCCCTTTCGAAGGAAGTGCGTCATCTCAGGAATTTCCCCCTGAAAAAATCCTCGTCGTCCTCGGCCGGGGTCGAACCCGCGTCCTCGGGCATCAGAGGTGCTCACGGCCATACCATGTAATGTAATACCAATCGCATCTACCGACAGCCGCCAAATCAGACAGCATATCAGAAGGCACTGGAAGTTACTCAGACAAAATGAAATTTTCACTGGCATTTTTATCAAAATAATTGAGGAGAGCAAATTGTTACAGATCTGGAGAACAATCATAAAAATCCTCATATGCAGAGGTAAAGATGATCTCAGCACCTGTGCAAATTACAGAACTATATGTCTGCTATGCCACAAAATGAAGGTTTTCGAGCATATATGGCATGCATGTATCCATGACATCACAACAATTACACCAAATCAATGTGGCTTTGCGAAAGGGTGTGGAATTAGGAAACGATCCATGCTGCCCATTTGCTTATGAAAAAGTACCACGAAATAAATGGTCTTTATAGCATTCCTAGATCTTGAAAAAGTCTCTGACAGAATGCTCCTAATGGCGTATACTAAGTGGCATATCTGAAATTTGCATTTGCTGCACCTAACTGCTTTTTCAGGAGTGACCCAAGACTATCCATTGCCCAGCAGGGATCTCCCAGCCATTCTTGTCCATGTGGACATTCATCAGTGCTATCTCCATTGCTTTTCTTTTTGTGCATGAACATTAGCAGTATGCTTACATGTTTCATCCAAGCAATGTCACACTTGGATAAATGTTGCTTGGCTGAAATGGTACCAATTGATAAGCAGCTTGTGTGACAAGAATATACCAACATACCTAAAATTACATCTACAACTGGATCAGCCTACTAGCCTGCACGACACTGTATGTTGGCGAGCAACAAAGAAACATGAATAAGTCCTTACAACAGAAATGTACATGCTAAGCTGGTCCCTTGGACTAACCACATCATGAATGCAGATGTGTGTAGCTTCTTGGTGCCACCCCAATAAAGACAATACTTAAAGTTTCACACAGAGATGATGGTATGACCATGTTTTTACGTAGAGATGATGGCTCAATGGCCAAAGCTGTACTGCAATTGAACCTGCAAGGACAGTGACTATAACAAGGACGGCTGAGAAAGCAACGGTTTGATGTACCATTAGGCTCTATTAGAGAATTCTGGGATAAGCAGATAACTTTAACCCTACAGTAAACATAACTGCGATGAATAATCATTGTCATTTAGAGAGAGATATCCATTTTTAGCAATACATAATAAATCTGTAATAAACCTCAAGAAGTATAACTGTAAAATCTGTTTTCTAAATGCCTACATTAAAATACACAAATCAAATATTCCTTTAACATGCATTGCAAACTATTTAAGAGAACAGAACATATAGCAAATTTTACCTGAAATTTTTCCACAATCAATTAAATGAAAAATCAATACAACAAAAAGATTCACAGTTAAAAATATCCCTAATATCATACATAAAATCAAAAAGTTTAAAATAACACCAAATATTAAGGTAAATTCATTCCTTTAAGCATAAAAAATACTCGCATTAATATTGCAATCAGAGAAATTATGTTGATAGCAAAGAGTCTATGATCAGTGACAAAATTGAAATTACAGACATTACAAAATAATTTGCAGTAATATTAGACAAAAAACTATTTCTTCAATGAAAATTATTAAAATAAAAAAAATAACAGCTTAACCATATGCTCCCCAATAAAGTAGTACTATAAAATTACTAATGAAAATTTACAAAATTATTTACAAAATTTTGAAAACAGCCTTGTTTATCAATATATTTCATTTCTTCAACTATTATTATATGAAAGATCTGTAGGTGTTATCATCATCTTTATCATTACATTAACCAATGAAAATGCAACAATTTTAAATAATCTTTTCAACAATCATAATAATATAAATATTTACAATTCACTTTGGATAGATATTACTATCTAAATAAAACTCGGAAGAGTTTGATCAATTTTTCCATACACTAAAAACCAGCAACAACCAATCATATAATGCATAATAGTTCTAACCATCCTAAATCTCATAAATTATCAACATACATGTATATGACAACCAATAAACAGGCTCACAACTATTCTCTGGACAAAGAAGAAATCTCTAAAATACTCTAAACCATTATAACAATTATAAATATAGCAATATACAAAGATTATAACCTGCTAGTTAAAAAAATTTTATTAGGAAACCCCAAATAAACCACCAGAGAAGCTGAAACTAATAATTCATAGACTAAAATTCACATACTTGTACTTCAATCCTTGAATTTATGGAATAACCATATTTTTAAAATCTAAAAACATCAACACTGCATAATGAACATTTAATGTTATTGGAAGAAATAAAAATAATTTCATACCTCAATAATCCGAAATGAAAGAAAAATGAAAAAACAACATTTATAAATTAACATGTAATACAAGTGGAAAAAATTAATGAAGGCTACACAAAAAGAACATTTACCAGTAGCTATAATGAAAGCATCAGATTAGTTAAATAAGCCAATGACAATCTACTTATACAAAACATAACTAAACCAATCCCCAATTTAAAAAAGAACTGGTGAACGGTAATTTTAAAATCAACCAAAAATATGACACTATTAATACAGCCAAAATAATCTTTAAAGCAAAAATTATTCACACAAAAAAATCATGCTTCTAAACTCTAAAAATAAGATTAACAGTTGACAAATTAAAAATATTTTGTTAAATTCATCCACTTACTTGTTTTATTTTATCTACTAATATAATTTCCTATGTCAATTTTTTTCTGTGTATGGCTGTAATGCTACAATGCAATGCACGTGTAACAAAGAAGGGTGATACTGCGAGCTACGTGCCCATGCTAAAGAAATTTAACTCAATAGTCGTCAATAACATTTAATTACAAAACAAGACTCAATTGGCTAATAGAAACTAATTTTTGAAATATAAAGAAATTAGCTAATTTTTATAGGAGAAATATACAGTCTTTAAATTTTTTTCTTGCAAGGAAAATAAAATTAATTTAAATTATGATTATTGATTCTTCTTCCTGTTCATAGAATCATTAATATTAAGGATCTGAGATTTTATTGTTTTTTTATATAGTTTATCAGCACAAGTGAATAGGAGTAGCCAAGAGGGGGGACGGGTAGGGCAGCCAAATCAAATATATATATTCGAAAAATAAAAAAATTGTCAAAATGATATGAATTTTTCTGGGTGGATCAGATCTCAATGACAATGCAATATGTATAGTTTTTACTGTGATTTGTGCACAAATTAAAGAAATTCGAAACATTAAAAATTTGGTAAAGGCTTTTTGGAGTAATGCATTAACAATAAATTCAATATCTGGTGAATTAAACTCAAATTTCTAAATTGAAAAATGTAATAAAAAATTTTTTAAATGTAAATGAAAATGTAACAAAAAAAGGAAAAATAAAAATAATAAAAATTTATATAGTACATTAAGCCAAAAAAATCATTGAAAAGTTCTTCGTCATTTTTGAGTTGGGTAGAACCCTAGTGTTACTTATAATAACAGTGAACTTTCTTCATATACAATCTTATATTTATCATAATTTCTATAATAGTAATTATAGCAATAACAATATCAAAAACCTTCTATAATATTTAACAAAGTTCCTTTATAATAGATCATTCAAAATTTTAACTCGTTTTGTAATTGAAATAAAGAGTTCGGCTTATGTCACTTATATATGCAGAAAATGTCTATTTACATAAATGAATAGATTAAAAAAAACTGTGTGTTCTAAGTTGTTTTTTAATACAATGCATATTTCTCTCATATTTTACATTCAGAGTATTCCCCCTTGAAATTTGTCAAAATTAAGATAAAAAACGTTTTAAGGTAGGTTAGTAAGTGATGCCATTTTAACAAACACATTTTAATATAGATATTCAATGGCTGTTTTTAAATAAAAAATAGAAGAAATTAGATTTTGCTGTATTTTATACTTTTTATGATGTAACTACAGTAAAGTAAAATTCGTTGAAGATATATATTATTTTTTTTTAATGAAAACATAGTTTTAAAAATTACCAATGTAATAAAAATGGATTCTTAGTCATTACTGTTAATTACAAATCAATAAAACTAGCTTGAACAGGCTGATTATGAACCATTTTCTCGAGCACCGTATTCTTCTTATGGGAAGCCAAATCCTCACACTTCAGTAACATATACTATCAAATCTTTGCTAGAAGTTTGTATGCACCAGTTCGAAGTTGAATGTGCTTGCAAGATGTCGCCAAGTCTGAACCGTCTATATATGCCCTTTCATATGTAAAACATTCCTATTCACAATATGTGAACCGTGCAAATCATAAAGTTTTGTAATTTCTAAAACAGTAGTCTATAATAAATCAAAGCATTATTTTAACTCGCAACAGAAAGATATGTCAAATGCAGCCTCCCAAAGAAAACATGCTAAATATACTTTTGACACCCTGAAATAATAGTTAAAAAATACACCATAAAACTAAATCAAAAAAAAATTAAAACTATTAAAACTGAAAAGAATTACTCCTCCCCCCATTTTCTTTCATGAACCATTGTTTAATAACTTTCATTTTAATTAAATGAACCTTTTAATTTAGAATAGGCTGAATATAATTGAAGTCCTCCTTGTAAAATAGCTGGAAGATGTGCTACAGCCGTAGGAAGCACGCTGGGAGCAAATAACGCGGCTGCAGTTGCTGCAAAGCAAATGACCCCTGCAGCTCCTGCTATAAGATATTTATTCCATTTCGTTTCATACACTTGGGATATCTCACCCATTTCCTTTGCTTCCTTGAAAAATCCTTCTTTTTCGAGTTTCTTTCTTTCTTCATTGCATTTTTTAAGAAGGGTCTCCATATCAGGTTTACATTTTGATGCTAAATCTTTTGACCGCTTTTTATGATCTTCAGCTAATTGTTTCTAAAAAAAAAATAATGCATTAACAAAGATTAATAACAATCAATATTTTAGATAATATTAATACTAGAAAATTATTATGATAAATAAGATATGTATTTATATATTATGGTATACATGTATAAAACTATTATATTTTACTTAAGGGGCATGTTTTCATGTTGTAGCCACCGAGACATTGATAATGAAATGGATAATTTTGAAGTTTCAAAGAAAGTACTACATGAACCGTGAATGAAAGCAATCCTTAGAACCTTTTTTCATCTGTTGTCATAATATTTCTAAAGGTTACTTAATAGACAATAGTACTCTATACTTAAATAATAAAGAAACTTAAAAAGAAGATAATTAGAGCGAAGCGTTAGCGAAGCTGTTATCAGGCGAAAATCAAAATTCTTTGTGCGCATAAAACTTTTGAACCAGAGAACATAGACGAATGAAATGTTGCACACAGGTGGACATGACCATCCTGATGGTCACTAAATAAAAATTTTAAAAATCGGTTCAGCCATCGAGGAATAATCACCATTAGCTGTTCCCATTGAAATGCATTGAAAAAAATGTAAACAAACAATTGCACGCGCTAATAGATTTTTCAACATAGAAAATATGGCGAAGCCCTTCGCAAATTTTTTTCTGCACCATCGATTTTTGAGACCATTTTATCGAGTTCTTAGAACTTTTATCGTCTGTTTTTTTTAATTCATCGCTTCTTGAACCCATAATCTTCGATTTAAGGTATAAATTGCTTAACAAATACATAAGAATAACTCAGTAACCTTGATTCTTTTTTACGTAGACTTGCATAGTAAATTTTTTGAAAGAGATTGTCATTTTTTCGTGTAACAAGGATTAGATTTCTCATAATTTTGGGTAAGAATTTCATGTAAACCTATCTGTATGCTAACATTTAACTGAAAAATTCCAGAAACATGCCGCGATTACGACGTGGTGGTGGGTTATCTCGTCGAACTGCTAATGCAAGCCGGATGGCAGCATAAAGGCAAGAAGCGCAAAGAAACAATCATGCTCCTGCTATATCAGACGAACAGTATGCTTCTAAATTAACCAACATAACGACCACATGCTTCGTACACTTGGTGAACCAGTTACGAGGATTAAAGCTCTACACAACAACTTGACGGCAGAAAATGCAAGTTCTGATGAAGCACAAGGGTTGGCTGCAATTATTTGCTTGTCTAAAAACACACGCATTATGCTGACAAGAAATCTTTGGACAAGCAGAGGTTTGTGTAATGGAGCTGTTGGTACGGTCAAAGAAATTTTGTATGAGAAAACAGAGTCTAGAAACCATCTTAGTGAGTTACCATTATGTATACTGGTTGAGTTCGACAACTACACTGGTCCGTGTCTGTATGACAGTGTCGTTCCGATTACACCTGTCTCTGTTGGATTCAAGAGAAATGGCGTGAGTTATTCACGTAAACAGTTTCCGTTGAAAGTGGCGTACGCAATTACTGTGCATAAAGCTCATGGAATCACTGTCGACAAAGCAGTGATTGATATTGGTGACACTGAATTTGGGCTTGGTTTAACGTATGTTGCGCTTTCAAGAGTGAAAACCATTGATGGTCTTCTAATTGACCTAGCTTTTCCGATTTCGCGACTGTTGGCAATCAATAAGCATTCTTCGTGGGTCGTTCGGCGCGATGAAATTCAAAAATTAAAGTCATTACTCTGATCAAACCATAAATAAACGTTGAAATTTGACAATAAAAGCTTCGCTCTTTTATTGCTCCGCGAGTCGCAGTCCGCCCTAGTAATATAACCGAAGATACTCTTCAAGCATATGTAAGGGTTCCGCTGCTCCTGTCGTATCTGCACCAAATTATGTAAGGTCCGGTGATGGGTGATTATTAATATTTTTATAATAATTAATATAAAATGACTGCACCACTGCTTATTGGGCGGAAAATTTAGAAAGTTAGGCTAAGTTAATTATTCATGAAACGGAACTCACGTAGAGTTTACCCGCTACAGGAACCGTTCCGTGCCTACAAAGGCGAGGTTAAAAGATAGACTCAAGCTTTTGCGGTAAACAATAACAAAGATTTATTCAATGAGTAAATACTTAATAACTGAATTGAACTCTAATATCTAATAACAAAAGACTACACGATAATAAGCAAAGGAGACTGTGAGTATAACTTTATGTCAACAAGAGCACTCGATAACGTGTACCTAATGAAAACACTTTTCATGGCCAGGGAAAGAATTTCTCTCTTGTGACGGGACAGCTCGGACTTGCATCAAACGGGGCTAGGCGTGGCTTTGCCGTCGTTCGCTGATGGCTTGGCGGGAATCCTCGGTCGTCTGATCAGAACACCTTGGAAGGATGGATGACGCCCATTAGGTGTGCTCGGCGGAGGGAAACTCTCGGGGTCCGTCATGCTGCCGGTGGCTCGCGCCCCTACATCGTGGATGGAGAGAGAGAGACGGAGGAGGATGATCTAAACTCAGCAAACTCTGGCAACTGACAACTTCATCGAAAAACTCTTAAGTTTTTTCGTCCCACTCGGGAACGAACTCTCTGGCCAATCACTGAGAGGTCAGGAGCTGGGTCAAAATGATGACCCACCCTCCAAATCTGGGCTCTTTGTCTTAGGTGCCAGTGGGTCTTACAACCACCTACAAAGGCTGTCCAGCACGGGGGAGTTACATGGAGGAGAGCCATTAATGTGCTCTTGAAAGTTCCTAAGTTGTCTAGTTCTCTCTTGTCCGCTGACCCCTTTTCTCTCAACTGTGTAACATCAATGCTTTGTACCTGACAGAGAATGGCTCAGGAAAGGAAATGAGCAATAAACAACGGGGCCATAAAGACAAATCCCTTTTTCAAAAGAAAGAAACTTTTTAACTTCACAGGGAAGATTATATATCCCGTTTTTAGAATTCACAAAGAAGACTCCCAATTTCGTTTGTGTCGATTCTCAAAAAAAATAAAATAAATTCAAAGTTCACTAATTCACAATTCAAAACTATCCCAACTCTGGGCCATTACACCACCCTCCATTTTTCCAAAATGGCTTTCCGTCTTCCGTGCTGACTTCTTCTTGCGTCTGCTTCGTCTGTCCGCCCCAAAAGTGCAGTACTTACCTGCGCCAGGACATTAAAGTACTAACTCACCAATCTTATAATATTTTTAGCTTCAATAATTACATAGTTAACATGTCTAACTTAAATAATTGCATAGTTAACATGTCTAGCTTCAATAATTACATAATAAATATTTCTAGTACCGTATATACCCGTGTATAGGCCGACGCCCTGTTTTTGAGCCCAAAAAGTGGAAAAACGCCTTGACCCGCGCATAGGCCGAGGCAAAAAACAGAAAAAAATGCAACGCATGAGGGAAAAAATTACAAAAACATCAAATTCATAATAAGAAAATCATTGTGTGGAAAAACCATCAAAAGTAGCATCTTCTTCATCCGACTCTCTGAAAAGTTGATAAAAATTTTCGTATTCTTCTTCATACATGTCGTACAAATCATCTTCTGTTTCATTTTCATCGGCATCACTTTCATGGCAGGAATCATCATCCTCAGTTCCGTCTAGGGCATTGCTGATGACGCATTTTAAAAATGAACGACGGACCATTTCTGTGGGAATGTCTTCCCACGCATCTCTAACCCAAGTAACCACTAGTTGTGCGTCCGGCTTCGCTATATTTCCGCTCTTTGTTAAACGTACTTTCCCAGAGCATATCCAGTCCTGCCACATTTTTCGAACACGATCTTTAAAAGGCTTGTTCAAACATACGTCCAGGGGTTGTAAGATCGAAGTGAGGCCACCTGGAATGACCGCTAGGCTCACTTTCGTTCTGCGAGCCTCGGGTCACAAATTCTTGCTTTTTGGCATTTTCTGAAGTTCTGACTTCCATTCCCGAACTTGCTTCTCGTTTACTCCAAACTCCCTACTAGCAACAGAGTTGTTGGATTCCTCTGCTCGAGCAACAACTCTTAGTTTAAAAGCTGCTGTGTAAGCAGTTCTTTTAGTTTGTAAAGACATTGTAAAACTAAAAGCACAAAGAAAATTAGAAAACTAATTCATACAAAAACAAAAAGGAGTACTAAAGAGGAAAAAAAAGTATCTTACTGTAATTATGATGAATAAAACTTCGATGAACTTGGCGATTTCTTGGAGAACACAAAACTTACGTCTGCTGAAGTATGTGGTGATCAGATTACTGAATTCCATGCGACAATCGACAATCGAACAGCGCAGGGAAAAACGAAACGAGCGGTCCGAAAGCAACGCTTTCACTGCCATACTCATCCAGGAAATAACCAGGGGAAGTACACTGAACTAGGCAAGAAGCAAGATGAGACCTAGTTAAGTCATCCAGTGGATAAGATTGGGTCCTTTCCTATAAGGACGAATAAGTTGATTGTTGATTGACGAGGAGCACGAGGAGCTATGAGATCCAGTAGTCAGGAAAGATGGCCTTTTGGATGTCGATAAAATTGATGTCCAGGACGTGCCGAGGCCTGCGATGCCTGAGGAAACTTCTAAACGTGAGTGGATGCTCCAGAATATGTGCAACCAGAGGATTGGGATGGTCCTTAATCTTCGGAAGAAACTTCTTCAGTGACTCCTGTACATAGCTACCAATGGGAGGTATCTCAAAATCGTCAGAAATAGAAGTATTTGTTACAACTCTCCTGTCAAGTTGGGCAAATGTAATCAAGGTAACGTTTTGGAAGGTTTGGAGGTCCTTCGATCTGGACTTACATATTGTAGCCCAGGCAGGCATACCATAAAGCAAGATGGTTCGGATTACCGTCCTGTACAGCAATAATTTGCAGTCCAATCCAAGCGCGCTGTTCCGCCCCAGAAGAGCTACCAGACTGAACTTTGCCTTCGTGATGGCGTAGGAGACATGGTCGCCCCAATTTAGCTTGGCATCTATTACCACTCCGAGGTATTTGTAATGTTTTACCCATTCGAGCTCTCTACCAGAAAGGAAGAGAGGACTCAGGGGTTTCCGAAGTTTCTTTGGAATGAACATTGCCTTGCATTTGTCAACATTTAGATTCAGTCTCCACTTAGCAAACCATTTCTCGCACTGATGTAAGGCATTCTGCAATAGAGATATGACATGAGCAGGAACGCGAGCAGTGGTCATGATGGACGCGTCGTCAGCGAACAGATACAGCTTGCATTTTGTAAATGTTGGGAAGTCATGGATGAAAAAGTTGAAGAGTGCAGGGCCAAGAACAGAACCCTAGGGAACACCAGCTTTGCGTCACACGGGTTTGACATGGAGCAGCCAACCTTTACACGAAATATCCTGTTCGACAGAAAGGATCTAATCAAGGCAATAAGATCGTCCGGAAATCCACAAGTAATCATTTTGTGTATTAGGCCTTCGTGCCAAACCTGATCAAAAGCTTTTCGGACATCCAAAAACACAAGACCACCATATTTAGCGCAGTTAAGAGGAGTGTTTAAATCTGCAACAAGCCTCCAGATCTGGAGTTGGCAGGAGTGACCTGGTCGAAAGCCGAATTACTCTTCACGAACAAGATTATTAGCCACACAGAAGTCGTTAAATCTCTTCAGAATCTCTTCAAACACTTTTGATAGCATAGGTAACAAGCTTATAGGCCTATAGCTGACAGGGAGAGCAGGGTTTAGACCAGGCTTCGGTATGGTAACGATTACAGACTCTTTCCACTTGACAGGAAAGTAACCATGTCTCCAGCAGTCATTCATGGCCCTGGTAATAGTCGCAACAACATTAGGAGGTAAGTTCTTGAGAGTGCTATTAGTGATGAAATCGATACCTGCTGCTTTCCTGCTTTTAAGATGCTTGATGACATCGGAGATTTCGTGAACACCAATAGTGTCCTCACAGATAGAAATACGATGAGTGAGCTCGTATGCGATGCATCCATCGTTGACAAGACGAATATTTTGGAAATTATCCGGGTTGTCCTCACCAGGAGTGGTAAATTGTTTAACCAGGGAATCGGCGATCAGTTGAGCTTTATCTTGATCACCCATGACAGCATTGCCATTTGCCGTAAGCAGCAGCGGTAAGTTGATGGGTCTGTTTCCTTTTAGAGCTCTTACAGTATCCCAGAGCGAGTTGTCCTGGACTGACAGGGACTTTAGCTTTTCGCTCCATCTTTGATTACGTAAAGATTTAACCTCCTCCTGGACCTTTGCGAGCTAGCCTGTTGTATTTCGTCTTGAAGAAGGGAAGTCGTTTACGCTGCCATAACCTTCTGTAAGAATTTCTTTCAAGTATGAGACGCCTGATGTAGGGAGGTCGAGATGTTCAGGACGCTTTCGATCAGTAGTGAAAGTACTGGAAGCTGTAGCATCATTGATAACACGAGTAATAGAACTGATATTTGCATTAATATCCTCATTGTCAATAACTTCCTTATATGGAATGCTGTTTTCTCTAAGGATATCCCTGAAGAGTTTCCAGTCTTGTTTGGAGCGAAGCCCAATCTTAACATCGATGTTCAAGCCCTCAAAGATAAGCATCACTGGACGGTGGTCAGAGGATAAGTCGTAGACTGTGAAAATATTACAGGGCTTAAAGAATCCTTTAAGAACTACAACGTCCAGCACGTCGCTGACAGGAGAATGGTCGCAGTAGTACGTGTCATCAAGGGGTCCAGCAACAAAGGTGTCAATCTCGTTTAGAGTATATCCATAGAGGATATTTCCATTTTGGTTGGAGCATTTGGAATTCCATGCAGGGTGCTTAGCATTAAAGTCTCCCGCCATAACCACTGGAACGGGCCCAGAGAGCAGCTCATGAAGCTCGCACGGTCCAAGCTTGTGCCTAGGAGAATTATACAGAGAGGTGAATTTAATTTCACCTGCGTCGGCGTCATTTATTATCACGGAAACAGCTTCCATTCCTACATAATTTGGAGTGACAGTCTCACGATGATCAATGCCATCTTTGACAATGATAGCTGCTCCACCAAATGTTTGACTGGCGTTGTTACCCAGAGGTCGATCCTTTCGATAAACATGATAACCTGGCAAGTTAAAAGCTTGAGTTGATTTCAGGTGCGTCTCACACACGAAAGCTATGTCAATATTCCAATTTATGATGAAATTGTAATATTCGATGCGCTTCCGATAGATTCCCCTGGTGTTCCATATATTGCAACGAAGCTTTCCGTGGTTAATTGTTCTGTAGTGGTGTCTGTCCATGGTCAGTTCTTGATTTCGTGGTACGCAACCTGTGGCAGTACGTTGCCACTTTCCTTACAGAGGTTAAGAAGGTTACCCAGACTCCTATAAATGCTACGCAATTGGATTGGATCGACCGCATCTGAATGAGAAGAGGTGGATGCGACTGAAGCATAGGTTCTGCCATCAACTACTTTAGTGCTTTTGATCCTCTTGACTTGGGGATATTTCGGACACTTGTTGTAACTTGAAGTATGCTGACCATCACAACGAATACATTTAGGGGGGTCTTTACCCTTTACATTTGTACAGTCCCTCGACTGATGGTCACCTGCGCACTTGTTACATCTAGGCGATTCGGTGCAACCTTGGGAGACGTGGCCAAAACGTAAACAGTTGTAACATTGTAAGGGCCTTTGTTGCCTCTAAATAATTCAACAATAACAGCAAGGGGACCGACACGCTTTAAATTCAAAAATGACTTATTGTGCTCAGTGTTTTGGAGTAGAACTAACACCAGTGGCATTTCAACGGAACCGTTAGCTTTTTTCAGCCTGATTGCCTTCTCAGGATAATAATTTGCCTTCCTGAGGTCTTCACAAAAGTCTTCCAGGTCATACGTTGTGTCAACATTTCGGACAACGTATTTCAGCAGCTTTTCTGATTTGAGCTGATGATGCTGGATTTTTAGCACATCGTTACTCTTTACTCCAGATACTAGAATTTTGTGCGTATCCTCATGAAGACACTTAATTTTAATGGTGTCCTTACGACCAGTGTGGCAGATGATTTTATCTAAAGGCACATGTTTTGTGATTTCCTCTAGAATTTCCTTGATTGGTTTTCCGTGATGACGAATAATAATCGGAGGAATGTAAATAACTCCCTTTCCATGGGTGGCACTGCTTTGGGAATGACCAAGCTTGGCTTTGTTACCTCGTAGGGCTACAGAGACACCATTTTCTATATCGACAGTGGACTGAATGTTGTCTATCCTAACACCACTTTTGTTTCTTTTATTCTGCGCAATACGCCAGTCAGCAGAATCATTTTCGTGCCTTCTTTTGACGCTAGTTCGTAGTGAGGAGTTTCCTTCGTTGACTGCTTCCAGGCAAGTAGAAACATTTTCATTATTATGTGTTGGATCAGGATTTACCACTATCATGGGCGAATCAGAAGTAATGGGTGAACCCATAAACTCCTTGGTAATATTGCCAAGGTTAGCAAAGCCACTGGCAGTCTCTAAACTAGCACTCTGAATATCACTTTTTAAACTATCAATTTTGCTACCAAGTTCCTTAGACAGCGCTTCCACCCTTGATTCCAACTCTAGATATTTGCTGTTCAGTTCAGTACGTAATGCCTCAAGTTGTCCGTTAATAATAATATCAAATGCTAGAAATCTCGGATCCTTACACGCATCTTTGTAGGCCAGTTCACAAGGTAACACTTTGCCATCAGCATATTTTACAGTACATGAAGATTTTGATGCAGAGCCTGATGTCATCATGAAGCAGGTGTGGTGCTGGGTTTTGCCGTCCTTAGAAGGACGCACCTACTCAGAACGACTCAGTTTAAAAGACTTAAAGTCCTACCTTGTCTTCTTGGAGATTCTGCCGATGCACTGAAAGTCGTGCAGACTGCAATAGGTACGTCGTCGTCCGTCGAGTGGTAGAATCGTCGTGCAGTAGCAGCAGTAGCGTGAGTGATGGTGAATGGTGAATTCTGAATTCCATGCAGAGATTTCAGGGTTTATATATCCATTACAGTGCTATTACCAATTATTATCGACCAATGAGAGGAATAAGAATGTGGCTTAAGAGTGTCCATTGGTTCTTACAGTGCAGAATCCGGGTACCTTGCTGGTCCAAAATGCAACCAATTTGATTCCTATTTATTTATTTTATTTTAGTTATGTACTTTTGATTTTTGGTTGTGGAAATCGATTCCTGATCTTTTTTGTGTATGTAATAATATATTTTAATTATAACCATATTAACTTTCTTTATTAAAACATTCTTGGACGATTTTCAAGATGCACTTGGCAAGAACGCAGTGAGAGTTTAACATGGTCGTCTCCATCTTGTTTTCAGGATTTGACTCTGCATTTGCTTTTTATAATGGAAAATTGAGGAAAAAGATGCAACATGATGCACTAATTAATGTATTTGTATGTATTTGTACAATGTGCTGTAAGATATATTAAATTTTATGCGCTTTGAGATAATAGGCTATCGATGTTCAAAAGGCATGCGGCAGTTTGGGGCAAATGACCGAACTCCAAATAATAACTCAGGTTCTGTAAAGCCTAGATTAATGAAACTTGGAGGAATAACAGGGTACATAAGACTGTGAATACCGTTAAAATTTGATCGAATTCCAACGAGAAGTTTCCGAGTTACGCAGTGAAAATTGTAACAAGTGCTGGTTAGTACTCAAAAGTAAACGAGTTATGATGTTGAATGATTAACTTGAAAACTTTTTGTTGGAATTCAATCAAATTTTAACGGTATATAATCTTTACAATGCGTAGCAGATACAAAAAAATTATTTCAAGTAATTTATGTTATGGTTTCGATCATGGTTTCAATTTTGTTTCGAACATCTTTCAGTAGGCTTAAAAGTATCGATGTTCAAACTGTTTCGAAATCGAATTTTTTAGTTTTCTTGAATCTTCGATGCTTCGATATTCCATTTTGAATACTGTTTAGATTAATGTATTTAATTAACAGTTTTCCCAAGATATAAAGAATATAGGTAGCGCCGTCCGAGAGAAAAACTGACTGTCGCCCCATCTCGTGTTGGTAATCGGAATATTGCCAACTCCATGACGTCACAAGGTCCAATCTTTGAAACCTATTATGAGGAATATTGCGTTTACACAGCAAAATGCCATCATGCGCGATTCCCACCTGCAATAATACAAA
This sequence comes from Rhysida immarginata, assembly GCA_023313115.1. Taxonomy (NCBI): domain Eukaryota; kingdom Metazoa; phylum Arthropoda; class Chilopoda; order Scolopendromorpha; family Scolopendridae; genus Rhysida; species Rhysida immarginata. The sequence continues at coordinate 197,516 of JAHWFO010070336.1, read as the reverse complement.
ATATAATACAAAAGATAAGAATGTTTCCTTTTTTCATTTCCCCAAAGATCTAAATTTAATTAAAAAATGCTTAATATCATGCAAACTGGATAAAAATATTTGTATCACAACTGCATTGATTTACTCTAACGATTTTAAAGATGACAACGATTATGAAAAGAAATACCTAGGCCTATGTCAACTCATGAATCGAAGCTCACGTCTAATGAAATCTGCGATTCTGAGATAGCAGGATATACGAATTCAATCAGAGAATATACTAATTCATTGTTTTCATAATCGTCGTCTTAATTCGTTAGATAACTACAAGCAAGAACGGATGAATGGGAGGGGAGGTGCAACAAGTGAATGTTCTTCTGTTCTGTTATAGCTGCAGCACTGGATTTGCCAATAGGCCGCGGCCAAGGGGCGGCAGATTTCAGGGGGTGGTGGATTTCATTAGTTTGACTATTCTATTCAGTACTTACTTATCTACTTAAATACGTATTATTTATGGCCTAAATAGTTTTAGTTTACATTACATTACTTACAAGTGATCACGAAAATAGGGGCGGGAGAAAGTCAGTGGCCTATACTAAGGAAAAGTATAAATCCGGCGCTGCTACAAGCAAGAGCTCATAAGCTAGGTATCGTAAATATGTAGTTGATGCAGAATTTATAACTGATGATCTTAACGTAACCTAAAGAATCCTTAATATCCCAGGATTTAGTTGTAAATGTTAGGTACGAGGATATACGAATTTATTGTTTTCATAACGTCAGTGTTGAAACGGTTAGAGCAGGAATGGATGAAGGGAGCAATCACTGCTGTTATGATACAAATATTTTTATCCAATTTGCATGATATTAACCATTTTTTAATTAAATTTGAATCTTTGGGGAAACGGAAAAAGGAAACATTCTTATCTTTTGTATTATATTTTGTATTATTGCAAGTGGGAATCGCGCATGATGGCATTTTGCTGTGTAAACGCAATATTCCTCATAATAGATTTTAAAGATTGGACCTTGTGACGTCATGAAGTTGGCAATATTCCAATTACCAACACCAGATGGGGCGACAGTCAGTTTTTCTCTCGGACGGCGCTACCTTTATTCTTTATACCTTGAGTTTTCCTAGCTAATGCAGTCTAGTGACTGATTGGTGATTTCACTTAACCAACCATTTACCATCGAAGTACAATCGAAATTTCCATCGATGGTTTGTAAACCACCATCGCTGGCAATCGATGTTTTGTAAAAATCATTCGATGGTTGAAAACCATCGAAATTTCCATTGAACGACGAACAAAACCATCGATGGATCGCACACCACTAATTTACTGAAGCCCTTCCCCCTCTCATAGTTTCTCCAATATGGTCGCCACAGCGTTTTAGAGATTCTCATAATACTTTTATCTTATCAGAAATTTATTTATGCAGTGAAAGGGTTAATAAATGAAATCTAAACGGATTAATAAATAAAATTATTGCTTAGTTTTTTGTAAACTCCACGTATCAAGAATTCCATAATAAAACTTCAACTAGTATTGAAACGTAAGAGAGATATTAGGTTCATAATGATTCAATTTCTTAGGAAATTTAAAAGGGTTCATGGTTGTTGAAAGTTCAACAAAAGGTCACAGTTCAGTAAAGGTTCAATTGTGATTGTCCACCACTCACAAGCAGCGCCATAGTGAGAAAAATTTGGGCCCTGGGCAAATCAGCTTTTATGGTGCCCTAAACAAAGTTTACCCCCAAAATATTTAACATAAACCTATCCAAAATCCAAGTATTGACCATATGTGCCAATCATTACTTCACAGAAAATAATTGTGACATTTTAGATTGGGACCATACATTGAATGGGGGACCCCGGGCAGGTGCCTAAGTGCACCCCCCTCCCCCCGTTACGACCCTGCTCACAAGTCCTTACTTTCAGTAAAAGTTTTTCAAAATATTCACCACAGTCCAGTTCTCACACTCAAGAAATTTAAGTGGCACAAAAGAATATATTTTTTTTTCACTCTAGAGGTTAAGATTAAGCTTGCACATTCACAAAACTCTTTTTAGTTTTGTTCTCACTATGATTTAAGCGCAACTGGTCGGCTGGAATACAGGTTGAGACTTTATTCTTTTCCACCTACCCATTGTGTACACCATTAAAATAAATATTTATCTAAATGTTTGGCGTTGGAATTCATATAAAGTATTTTGAGAAAAAGGGAAAAAAAATTCAGTTCAGCTTTCGTTAAGTCCGGCTTTATAGAAAGTTCACCTTTTGTCTTTCGCTCGCTAAGTTCAACACCTTTGTTAATCTCTGGGTCACCTTTTCCGCATGCCTCCAACTTCGATGTACTGCGTAGCTCAACCGTCTCCATGCTTGGGCGGGAGCTGCTCGAGCTCGGAGGTGTTGTGGGTTGTGGGTGATCCTCGGCTCTCATCTGGGTCCTCGGTGATGTTCTGCTCACTGCTGGTCTACCAATTAATGTTCAGAGCTATTTATAAGTTCATTTCTTTCAGCTTATAAAATTACGCAAAACACATAATCATGAAGCATCAGACATAACTTATCGATTCAAAGGTCGTTTCCAAGGTGCACATAAAGATTGCACTCGCAATGGATCTCGCAATTAGTAACAATGTGTTATCCTCATAGTCAAAATTCAAGAATAAAAATCTTCCCAACATAAACAATTCCAACTCGCATTCTTCCAACCATAAGTCGTTGCAGCATTCTATCATTTGTGATTCATTGAACACTGGTTCGATAATGAAAGAGTAATACATTTAAACTAAACTGGCATTCAGCTCAACATAATATGATATAACCTTCCAGTACAAATGGTTTCAAAAGCAGTAACATGTCAGGTGCAAAACATTCATAATTATCATTTACAAGACCTTTCTTAAAATAAGGGGATTAATAATTTCCAACATCCATAGACAAACACGAGAAAAAAATTGCTTGGAATAAAGATTGTGATCAAGTGTATCCTTTACAAAATTATTTTTCCTTCAAAAGAAACTTTGGAGGAATTATCTTCTCTGTTGCATCCCATCAATCTAATTTACTCATTCTATTAGTCTTTCCAAGTTATCAAAAGGATTCATCAAATCATTCCCAATCCTTTCTGAACACAATAGAAGCAGGGGTTCTTATCAGCACCTTATCTGGCTGAATCCAGTCCACTCATGGATTCCGAAGGGGGGGGGGGGGTCGGTGACCTCTCCCAACAAATTCTCAACAAAGCCAAGGCAAAAAATAAAATCAGTACAATAAAATCCAATGTGCACCTCTTAAGTTAGACTGGTAATTTAAAAACTCATAGACTATTATTCTTCAAAGTCGCCAAGTTTGATTTTAACTCCATTAGAGCATAAGAAAATGAGTGCAGAATCCTTATCAACTTCAATATCAGCGGAGGAATGAAATAACGCATATTCAAGAAAAAATAATTTTCTTAACAACTCGGGTGACTCGCCTGCATGGCACACCCTGCATTGCTCATCACTCTTTAACACTCTTCAAGGGTATTCAGAGCAGGTGAGGGGGTGTCTTGAGTTCCCTCTCTATAATAACATCTCCGCTATAACGTTTTCTTGTGCTCTTTTTTTTCTTTGCTTAGCCCTACACTTGCACTCCATTTTAATACTCGGCTTCTTCCCATGTGACATAATCAAATAAATCGGCCTGCAAAGGGGCAAATCTGCGTCTATAATCAGCCTTAGTTCCTCTCGGTTGTTCCTTTGTCAATTTATCTAACTTCTTTGCGGTCTTTGCCAAACTGCTCTCCAGTTCTGCTATGTGCTTTGACAACTCATCATTTTTCCGCATGGACTTTAATACTGTGTCCGACAATTTTGCCTTCTCCTCCTGTCTAAACTCCTCCATTTTCTTTTCCAAATCCTCTACCAAGATACCGTGGATATCTGCACTCTGCGTCTCGATTGCCACTCGCAGTTCCCGAAGTAGCTGTATGCAGTCTCCTCGTCCCACATGGGGAGAGCTCTCTCTCCTTTTTTTCGTCGCTCGCCTGTCTCACCTCCTCTATTGTTCCTACGATCGCTTTCGGGAGGGGGGGGCTCCTCGCTCTTTTCCTGGCTTCTCCCTTCGTCGAGGACAGGATTTCTTGCCTTACGCCATTAGCCCTTTCTCAGCCTACAATTTCTTTGCAGGTGTCCATACTTCGAGCCCCAGAGTAACACATATTAAGGGAACTGAAAATGTGGTGGCTGACATGTTATCACGGGCTCAAACTGATGCAACAAGTGAAGTACTCATGATGCGCCAGATTATTGGGTTTAGTGAATTGAAGAGTTGTGTAGTGAACGGACAAAGGTCGGATCCGGAGCTCATGAGAATATTGAAGAATATCGATGAGGAAAATGAGAGTTCTGGAGAATTATCAAGGAAAATGAAGTTCTTTACCACATTCCAGCAAACAAAAATAAGAATGGTCGTGAGAAGATTAAGCAATTATGTGTAGGGGAGGGTGAGATTTAAAATAATAGAGGCTGTACACTCCACAGGGTTTGGAGGGCACAGTGGAGCCTGGGCCACATGCCAAGAAATCTCAAGGCATTATTACTGGATGCACATGAACAAGGATGTTCAGGCATTCATAGAAACATGTGAGGTGTGCCAGCCAGCACGTGATGGGAGAGGTAAAGCACCTATACAGGAGGGCATCAGTGCATCCAGGCCATTTGAAAAGGTGGCAGTGTACGTGATTGGTTCCATCGCTGAAAGTGATGATGGGAATCGGTATGTTGTTGTGTTTGTGGATGTAATGAGTCGATTTCCAGAGGCAAAGGCCCTCCCGAACTAATGCACAGCCAATATAGTGAGGGCATTTGACGAGCTCATTGTATGTCATTATGGCATACCTGTTGAGCTCATAAGCGACAGAGGCACCAATTTCACATCTGAGACGATGCGAATTGCCTGTTATGACCTGGGGGTGAAACAGAAGTTCACCATAGCGTACCCCCCCACATCAAATGGTGTGGTTAAACGGATGAACCAGACGATTATAGAAACTATTAGGAGTTTGTGTAAGAACAGACCTTGAAATTGGGACCGATACTTGAATCCGGCACCGTTCTCCATCCGAAACTCTGAGAATGAGAGTATTGAAGAGACTCCAGCTTTTCTCCTATACGGCCAAGATCCTTGTACTCCATATGGTTGGGAAGAGAGGGAGGTTGTTGAGGCAGTACATAAAAACGAATACAGAGGTAGTTTAATAAAGAGGATCGAAGAGGCAAGAAGAGTTGCTGTCCGTGTTAGTCGGAACAACTGGACCAGAAGGATCAACCAAAGAAATGTGGGTAGGAGTCTTCAAGAATTTGAGTTGTGAGAAAAAGTATGGCTCTTAATCAAAGGGAAGGGAAGAAATAAGTTTGACTATCGGTATAAAGGACCATTTCGAATTGTGAGAAGAGTGAACAATCTAAACTACTGCATCAGGGAGTTACGTGACGGGGACGGGTTGTCGGTGCATGTGGATTGTCTAAAAAATTTTTTTTACTATAACTACTAAAACTAAGAGGAAAAGGACTCATAGACCAAAACCAGACAAAAATCGAGGAAGTGAGCACCAAGATGATGAGGGTGATAGTGATGATGAATTACCCATATATGTAAAGGGACAAAACAAAGTAGAACCAGCAGCTGTAAGAGCAGATGGAGGAAATTACAATTAGCGTGAGCGTCCGAGACTTGATTATGCTCGGATGCAAAACGGACGGGATTAATTTTGAGACATTGTGAATATAAATATGCGTCCTTTCTGTTTTGGGGGGGTTGTGTGACATGATGCCACTTCTATAAAGATATTTTGTAAGAATATTGTACTATATTATTAAATTATTCATATTACCATTCACTTATTGTTTCTTTTAAAAAAAAATTTAGCATTTATTCATAACTTGCTCTCTATTAAAAGTGTTTATTTGATTAACCTCTGCATGAGCGACCTCTAGGGAAACTGGTAGTCTATGCATGAGAAGGGATTGAATCTGTAACAACATATATTTTTGGTGACTGGTCAGTGGCACCATTGTAACGGCATATGCTTTTGTTGTCATTAGTGATATGACTTTCTTAATGCTTAGCTCAGTGCCCAAATCACTGCACTGTTGTAATGACGTACGTTTTGGTTGCTTAGTATTTCGCTAGCCACGTGCCTTTGTAACTGTGTACGTTTAAGTAACTAGTCATCTGTATCATAGTAACGTTATTACTTGCTAGTGGATTATTTTACTGAGCAAAACCCAATGCCCTCTGTAATATCAACTTATCTTGCGTCTATACTCTACACGAACCTTAGGTAATGAATGACAAAAAAAAACTTATGGCCTATGCTTTAAGATGTGATCGTATAGTGGAATGTCTTAAAATGAAATCTATTAAATTAATGTAACCCCGTTATCCTTTTATTACAGTTTGGCGAGCCCTGTTAATACCTCCCCACGGAATTAGAATGACTAACAAAATAAGGAACATTGAGCAAACAGATGGCTTATGATAAATATAGAAAATTTATTAATAATGAAAGAAAATACTTAAAACTAAGATAATCGATACTACTAGGAAAGTAGAGATGAATAAACGTAATTAAATTTCGTAACTAAGTTCCTATATCAGAATTAACTAATAGCAAACAGATTGATAAAATTCGTTGTATAAACCTTGAGTTAGTTTGATTATAGCTGAACAATAATTGATTTACTCGGTCAGTATTAGCTTACACTTGGATTGTACTTATAGGCTGTTCTTAATTTGGTCAGCAGTCATGTAATTCCTCCCCCTTATCTTTATTGTCCATCTAGTAATCTAAAATCATTAAGAAAAGCACAAAATCGCGAGAGCCCTTAATTACTACCACAGAAATAGCACTTATCTGTTTTATAGTCAGTCACTGATGCTCTGGCCAGAGATCGTGGCTGATTCCCGTTGCATTGCGAGGCTCCTACCTCGTTCGATGTCTTTCCGATGCACTCTCAGCTGTGGAGGCGGCTACCTCGAGCTGTCTCGTTGTTGCCTGGTCCGAATTCTCCGTATCGTAGTTGTCTCTGCTCATGCCGATCCTCCTAGATGCATCACGCTGTCGTCCTCATCGCCGTACTGATGGTGAGCGAGTCGCCGACTCTCACTGCACAGTATCCCGACCAGAATCGCCACACGCAGCTCCAACTGCGTGGCTTGACCTGTGGATACCTGCTTACGGATCTACGGCAAGATTCACGGCATCCCCAACGCTCGGACGAGTTGTGCGTCTCAGGCTTTACAGTGCAGCGGGGGCCGAACTGTGTATTGGTCCTCCCCTTACACTTGCTCTCTACCTGGATCACAGACTTCACCCGCTGAATTGTGTACCCAACTCGTACATGCAGATCCGTTGCTCGAGCCGACGTACTTACTCACCTCCTACGGTTCTCTGCATATTTGGCTGCCGCTCTCCTGGTTATACGCCCCATGTCGACTTGTAATGGCTCGGCTCCCGTCGCTTTCATCTAGGTGTTTCTCCACCGTAGTCCCATGGCAAGCCTCTTTCCTTTCGGTTCTCCCTTCGTAGTCACACGGTCAGCCGTCTTCCCTTTCTAGATTCGGCTGCTGGATCATTTTCGCATCTCTCTTTGCTCTCTCGTTCGGAACAAATAAGAAAAATTTCCACACACCATATATGTCTGTCTCCTCATGCTGCTCAAACGCTACTCTCTCTAAAATTCTTTTTCTCTCCTCAGTTTTACATTATTTCATTTCTTGGAAAGTTCCCCACATTTCCCTTGGGATGTCACCGCTGCCATGGTGATTGCTCCCCACCCATATGCTCTCTTTCCCTCTCAATCTCTCTACCCCTTTGTGCCAAAAGTTTTGGGGACAAAGGAGTTCGAGCTTGTGAGTGGAAAAATTGATCCACACAAAAAAGGTCCGAGCAAAACGTGTAAGCATTGCCCATGTGCGCTTTGCCCTGTTGTACATCCAAGTGTTTTAATAAATAACCAAAAAATGAGTTTCCATTTCATGTTGTTCAAAACTTGTGCCTTCTGTTTGCTCCATCATTAATTTACCATAGCTTTTCTGTTCTCCCCCCCCCCTTTTTTATTGACTTAACGCCTATACGATCCCTCTTTTCAATTAAGGCCTAAACGAAGTTCTCCTGTCCTTTAAATGTTTGCTTAATATCTCAACACAGGCGTGCATCATATTTGATGGATTCGCGTCTGTAGTGTTGGGACATGCAAGTCATTACGGTGTGCACCCACGTGCGGGGGCGTGACCTTAATTAGGCCCTGGGACAAACCCAAACTTTCGTACGTGGCAGCAAGGGAGGGTGGACTCGTTAGAGGTCAAAAAAAATGTACACCCAGTGTGCTCCAAATCAAGAATAATTTTAATAACTAGTCAGTCGCTTATAAAACATACTGGAAACCAAATTCTAATTATGAGACACTTAATGATTTACATAAATTGGGGCCCCTAAATGAAAATAATCAAAAACATTTAACTAAATCTCTATAACGTGAAAACTCGTCATAACGAACAATAAAGTAAACAAAACCGTTTACATAATCTCATCGCAATCATTACTTCAAAGCATGGCACACATAAGTGTCCCGCTGCTGTTCGACCAAAATAGCCCAGGTATATCAGTTATCCCCCTTAGATAGACGCAGTCAACTCAAACAAGCATCGTGTATCCCTTTTTATGAGGGAGGGATACAGTAACCCTGAAGTAATCCAAATTTTATAACTCCCCTAGTCAGCTATACTCTTTTATTTGTTGCTACTGGGGTGGATGACTGTTACTTAAAACCTGCAATAATCCGTTTATTTTAGCGCAAACAGCGCTGTGTGGACTACTTATATGAGCGACTCAATTTTACCATTACAGCGCTTATCTATCATTTTAAACAATCTTTAAATTACTAGATATTTTAAACTACAGCCTTCAGCTAACCACCAATTAATTAATGTTCTACCCTGTCGGTTTTAACCATCATTCACTATAAAGTATTAGGTTTTCATATAACAGTTTAAATAGAGCGTCCGCATAAAAGTTTTATTCCTTTTTACGCTCAAACACTCTAGAGACACTTTGGAACAAAAGTAGTTCCACAACTAGGGGAAATAAATTCCGTGCTAGGAGTTTTTCTTGTTTTGTAATAAACTATTTCCTTGATTAAAGTTAAATTCCCGTGGCACTAATAATAAATAAAACGACCTCACCGAACTCGTTGGCAAGATGTTTTCTTATCTTTGGTGACTTTCGGAAACAAAAGAGAATCCATGTTGATTCGGGTTATAAAATACGGCTCACGCTAATTTGTCCCCTCTTTACTGGTACTAAATCGACTTTCACAGCATGTTCAGACGTTCTTCCTTGAATAAAAACGATCCATCATCACTGTCGAACCTCAACTTTAGTCTTCACTTAGAAAATGGGATTTTTTCCTAACCGCCATTTTCGAACCAGACGCTAAAATGATCGCTTGCGCTCATCGCTGAGCTCCCACTCCTCAAAACATCCATCGCTTACGCTAATGTCTTATCAAAATAAAACAACTTAACAATGCTAAAAATGTTTTAGAAAACTTGCAGTTTTTACCGAGAATTCCTCCCCGCTACAACAAAGCCCAGCCTCTGTGGCTGGGGCATTGTTGCAGAGGAGGGAAATCTCGATCCCACAACAACTATTACTCCGATTAAAACGACAATTTACGTTAAAACAATCAAATATTCAACCACACACACCCTTTTTTAAAACAACCGCCACACAACCATGAAAATTAATCATGCGAGCTAAACACTTGTATCCAAATTAACGAAGTGCACACCTATACACAGGCAATCCACAATCACACCTCCCCCACCAAACGAACCTCACACTGACTCACAGTTACAAAGGAAGTATAAATGGCTCACATGTCCCGTCACAAATCTATCTTCCTTGTTGGAAAAGCAGGGCATTATGGGAAAAAGGAGTAGAGCGGAGGGGAGCAGCGGAGCAGGGAAGACGACTAGCATGAAGGCAGCTGAGCACATGGGAAGTGAAAGAAAGGAAGTCTTCAACAACCACGTGGAGTTGTAAACCCGGCCGATTTCCGAAATGCCATCGAGAACATCAGTGTGTGCCCATGATAGATATATAGACTGTGAGAACTTGTGACTGAACGTACATGTGGTGAGAGTATCTTTTTCTATCTTCGCTTCTCTTTTATGCAGAGGTCGGGGGTTTTTAGAGTTGTAAGTGACCATTTGAATTGCACTATTGAACTTGTGAACTACATGAGAGATCTGTGGAACGTGTTTAGAAAGGAGAGGTTTATGTAAAGAAAGCGGGAAGTTTTGAGACGCAATTCAGAATACGCAAAATTTGAAGTTTGTGAGTAGGCATAAAAGTTTTTTTTTCTCTTTTGTTTCTTGTTATTCATCATTGTATATATCATTTGTATTTTTTAGAACATTTTAACTATCAACTATTAAATCCTATCATATAGTACAATTTCCATGCCTCCTTATTTTCAATCACGTGTACAACGAGCCTAAAAGAACCTTTTGCTGATACACATCCCTGTATCGGTCTCAATAGAATTCCTGTTATTTAGACAATTTCTTGAAAATCTTTAAAAATGATCAGTAACTGGAGATAATGGACAGTTAGCAGACTATTGAGAAAGAGTGGAAAGACGACAGAGGAAGCACCCCTTTAGCTCTGTGCTGTATTGAGCAAATGGTAAGCAAGTAAACAGAAGAATCGGCAACTGCTAGACTACACAAAGTGATGAATGGCCAAGTTTTGCTTCAAGACATCAAGAGAAGAAAGGGAATTGCAACATCATAAAGTGTACATCTAAAGTAAGATTACATGAGTAAAAAATTATTTAGACTAGCAGTGGCATCCATGGAGAGGTCCATCCATTGTGAGGCTTTAAAAAATTTTTTTCGAATTTCCATTAAGAATGTTTACTGTATTAATTCTAAACGTTTTCATGCGTTTATTTTTAAGATATTGCAAAGTTTAATCAAAAAAAAAAAAAGTCTGAGCTACCCCGGAGTTGTCACTAGCTTGTTTGGTATCATAAGAGAGCCAAACATTTCATAAAAAGGTTTGTGTGAATGTGAATATTTTGGTATATCACCCGGTATATCACCTAGAATTCCTGTTTATCGGATTTTTCATAGAATGGATAGTTCCTTCGCTCTGTGTTATATTCATTGAGTGTTACTTAACCAATTTGAGTAATAATTTAACTTCTTGAGATTGTTCTGTTTACCTACAGGTGTAATTATCCCTGGCAACGCTGGGTCCTCTGCTAGTTGCAAATAAAACTTTACAATAGATTTTAATTTAAAATTAAAAATATTTATTACAATTTGGTGCATAAATGAAAAAAAAAAATATTTTGGGGTTCAATTATTGTTTCATTATTTATGCAAAATAATGAAACGTTAACCAAAAATTTCTTACTATAATATAAACAAAGATTATGGCTGCATTCACTAGTCCAAATACAAAAATAAAAGTCTTAACATGATGTGAACAATTCTTTATAAAGTAAACAGTGAACAGAGAAAAATAAAATTACGTTTCACCCTAGGAATGTATCGCTCTAAGCATTGGAGGGGCCCTATGGAGGGGGCGGGGGTATTTCAAACAAAGTACATTCTGATATGAGGTCATCATGGCAGCAGTCACACCTGCTTGTAATGAAACTGCCTAAATTTTATTTTATTTCTATTTTCTAAATTTATTTTATGAATTTTAATTATACTTATAATAAAGAATAGAATCCTTGTATCTATCTGCAATAACAGACTCACAATAAGGTGCGAAAGTTCAACATGACGATAAGGCGAAAATAAAATTACAAGGATGAAGTGACCGTAGGATAAAAAAATTTTTATACATATTTATGCAGTAAAACCTGCATGCAACTAATAAGGAAGCTGAATAATTTGTGATACACCCCACCCACGCCCTACAGAGTCACCGACACCCTATAGCAAAAATGTTGGATGAGGGTTGTCACGAGTTCGGGGACTGAAAAATGGGCAGTCATTGACACAGGGAGATATCATTACGTTTAAAAACCACTTTAATTACCAATTAACTTCTATTTACAAAATACAGAAATGGCTGGTTGTGGCACATCCTAACAGAGGGGCCCCTCTACTATTTCTAAAGGTAAAACATTAATGTTCCCTTTAGGAATCAATAGGCTCCAGTTCCATAATTGTAATCACTAAAGTACTACTTACAGCTCCTAACCAAATTGCATTAACCAGGTCTGGGCTATTCACCACCTGATATAGCAATACAGCGGTGCCACAACTCATACGTAATATGCGTCAGCTAGTGGAAAGTTAGCTCAGTTGGCTGTTGCGGAAACGCCGTTTACAAAGAGGGCCACCGAACTAACAGCCTACAGTATCTACATCTCAGACGAGGCGTGCCTTCTTTGAACAAGCAGCGAGGGGAAAGGTACCGTAACTCCTCCTTGGTTGGCACCTCTGAGTAATCGCTGGCTCGTATTCCGTTGGCGTATCGACTGCATGAGCATACATACGGTGCAAGAACATGTTACAAAATCATGTACTCCTTGGCTACTCACAGCTTGACACAAGAACATCAGCCCTAGTGAGACTATTATACATGTCACAAAGCTTGACACAACCGTACCTAATGGAGGTGACACCGTCTGTACCACAGCTCAAAAACTTAACATTAAAACCAGCTACTCAAATCAAACTTTCATTATACAGAAACGTGCAGCATAATGTCAATTCATCAAAACAATAGTCACAACTTGAATTAGTTTTCGTGCAAAAACACATAGGGTTGGTACTGTTGCATTCTTTGCAAGGAAAAACGCACATAACAATTCCTTCACTGTTCTAAAACAGTACAGCAAACTTCGATGTTCGATTCTACGGCAAGGCTTTCCCAGTTCTCGTCCTTGCGGAAAAACAAGCAAAAAAAATCACTCACAAATTTTCTTCCACACTTAACGAAGAGAGAGAGAGGTTCGGCTGTCCTGCAGGGCATGCATGTTTGAGCTTCACTGATGCGAGGAGGTCGCGGGCGAAATCGAAACCCACTGCAGCATGGCCAACGCAATGTTCATAAAGAAAAACTTTTTAAAGCTGTCAAATGACTATCAAAATTGAAAACTTGCAAACAAACGGCTGCAATAACATTAATAAATAAAATCTTGTAAACATTCCAAGGAGGAGCTCTAGCAGTGAATCAGAAATACATTTATACGTTTATTAAAAAGAAATTAATCTCCCCCCCCCCCCCCCCCCCTCCCGAGTAGGATAAGGCAAGTCATCTACTTTTACCCCTTCATCTGCACTTTTTACCTCTCCCCAAGTTTTTTTTAATCAATAAATTGATTTTCTCGAACATAATTTGTAAAAAATGTAAAAGAACCTTGTATCTTCTTTCCTTTCTCACCATTTCCGAACGTATGATATATCATATGCCATATGTCGCCATAGTTCTAAGAACCAAGTGACTGCCACCCCCGCAAATCCGATCCCACTGGAACAATCGGGCCTAAACTTCATGGTAATGTAGATCTTGCCTAGAGGAATCTGGATACTGGATTTTACGCCTTTACTTACCTAAATAGCACATAGATATGTTGCCCTCTCTGAGTCCCACCCCCGTATACAAATAAAAACCAAACTAAATAGTGCAGATGGACATGCCCATAGTAAGCTACAATCCGAATTTCAACCTAATACCTCAAAAAAATGTAGAAATTATGAAGGGGACAGACTGACATTATAAAACCCATAAGTAGCTCCATTCTTATTCTGCTTACGAGGATCAGTCAAATAAAAACCGGAAATATTTTTTTACAACTCCTTTATTACAGACAAAGTTGGTACACTATTTTTCAATTTAGTCCCCATCTTTTCGATGCATTCCGCCATCGAGTCGGGAAGGCATGGATACCTCGGGAAAAAAAATCTTTATATAATGGAGATTTTGGTTATAGGAATCTGCATACCGAATTTCACTCCTTTATATGCATAAATACACCTAGACCTTTTGGTCCCCTCTAATTTTCATTCCCAAAACTTCGACCTTAGTGGGCTAATCAAAACCAAACTAAATAGTGAAGGTGCACATGCCCATAGTAAGCTACATTCCGAATTTCAACCTTCTACCTCAAAAAATGTAGAAATGATGAAGGGCGATTCAAATCGTGTGTAAAATAAAAACAATAAGTAGCTCCATTTTTCCGCTACTTAATGATAAACTTATAGATTATGAGCACTTGAGCAATCGTGCCTTGACAAAGCGATTTCACGTGCGCGAGCCAATGTCAGTAATGCTTAAAAGATGAACAGAAAGTAACTATGTATTCCTTCTTGACAAATCGATTGTTATATGACATGCCAGTATCTTTGAATTCTTTACACTCACTGTTTTAGCACGTGAATTCGACTTGAAGGGGTCCACGAAAAATTCTGAAAAGTTGATACGGCCGAGCTAAGACTTTGATGGTCATATTTCTGAAAACAGAATTTAAAAAAATTAATCCGTTTTCAAGTTATCGTGCAAACGGCGGACGTCCAGATAAGCGTACAGACCAAGGGCGCATTCTTGTAAGTAGCTTTTATGCTAAAGCTCCTAATAAACATGTTTTAAAACTAAATACTGAGTTAAAACGGCATACACCGAGCTTGGCTTAGCAAACAAAAGGGCATCGCCGCCTTGTCCGCGACCAAGCTTGGAACACCAAGTCAACAAAAAAATACATAACTCTATCGAAAAAACTTTAAGAAGAACAAATACGTGTGCCCAACAAACGGTTGCTAGGGAGCTTGGCATAAAAGCTACTTACAAGAAAAAAATCTCATAGAACATTGCCAGCGCTCCAACAATTCCTCGCCGCCTCCCTATAAAAGCAACGACGACAAATGAGCATGTTATTTCTAATGTTATTTATTGTTTGACAACAGCCATGTAAATTTTGATGCAATAAACCTTGTGTGAATTTTAATCTGCTATATTATCTGCTGCACCATATTTAATCCTAACAGTTTATGGGGCAATGACACACATAACGTTGTGAAGTGAACAGCATGGCTAAAATAAAATAGCAAAAGACTAAATGTAGATGCCGCAACTTAATCTCCAGTAATCTAAACACAATAAGTTCCACATGCCTGGAAGTGCTCAATAATAACAATTTTGATACCTAGAGAATCCACGTGCAAGCTGTATTGATTAAAAAAAAATGGCGTGGGACTATATATGAGGAGAAATTCCAGAATCCGAACTACCACAAAATCCAAGTGCAGCTCAAGTAGCCATGCAAACTGAATGGAAAAGCCAAATTTAAAGGCTCGATCCGGTATCCTTCTATCGATGAGCCCATCTGAACTCAAACATGTCCGTGGATACAATATGTTACAACAAGTTTGGCAAAAAACAATCATTACATTGTTTCTTAAGATTTTAAATGAATATAACTAGTTGAGTATAATATGATAATATAAAAATCAAAAACAAATAAAATATAAATTCCTCCAAAAAAAGGCCAATTCCAAGCTTATTTTCTAGATAGTTATAAATAATTTTCAAACTATTAAGCTTATCCTTAACAGTAAAAATGTCTAAATTGACAATTGACCTTTATCTCCTGTATTGTGATTGGTTGCCACTAAACGTCACTGATTTTTTTACAAAATGCAAATGGCGGATACTGGACGTGTTAACGGCATTTGTTGACTGTATCGTAAGTGGAAGTTTTAATTGTTGTTGTTCAAAATTTTTGTTGTTCAAAAGTTAAATATTGTTGTGTTCCCAATTGTCAGAGTGAGGAGAAAAAATAAACATCATTAGAAAATTATTTTATAGGTAATTTGGAAATGATTATGAAATTAAAATTATGAAAGGTTATCAGTAAGCATTTAAATCATTATATTTTACAAATTTACAGTTAATAATAATAAAGATGTATGTTGAATTAATAAAGATGATGATAAAAATCTTTAAAATAGTAAAAACCTACGGAAAATGAAAAAAAAAAAGAATTTTACTCAAATCACAAGGGCTTACAACACGACCAAGGGACGACATTTTTTATGTGGTCACGTGGGTAGTGAAGGCTACGAAGGTTAAGAAGGAGTGTGAGAACGAGAGTTTATGATAAAGGTCAATTCATGTTGGATTGATGAAATATTTTCTATAGCAACGACTTTCATTGTTGACATTCACTATGTTCTACCTTTGTTGTTGTATTAAATGTTACATAAGAAATAAAATTATGTCTGGATTAGAGCTGGCTGTGGAAACCGTTCTTTTATTTATTATATGATTTATGATATGCCAATAGGTTACGGGTCCAGCACTCCTAACAGTAAGATAACAGCAAACTATCAATTATAAGTTAAGAGCAAATAGCAGAAAGTTAAAGGAACTGTGAATATAAATGCTATTTTTTTTTTTTTTTGGCAGAAGCAAAGCTTGTTGTTGCTAAGTTAAATAACACTAATTATCAACCATGGAAATTTAAGATGCGGATGCTATTAATCCGTGAAGGTGTCTGGAAATGTATTCAAGAAAGCCTACCAGAGATACCTAGGCCACAAGCTTGGACAGAAAATGATCAAAAGGCTCAAAGTACAATATCATTAAGTGTTGATGATAGTCATATTATCCATATCTGCAATTGTACAACCGCAAAAGAAATGTGGGAATCGCTTCAAAAAGGTACAGGAGAGAGCCAATTTAACTAATAAACTGTATTTGATACGAAAATTATATCAAGTAAAGTTTCAAAGAGATCAAGATATGCAAGAATACATTACAAATACATTAGAGATGGTTGAACGCTTGCGATATATTGGAGAAGACATAAGGACTTTCATGTAGTGGCACTGTTGCTCAGTGGACTTCCAAGTGATTATGAGACACTGGTTACTGCTCTTGCTGCTTGTCCAGACAATGAACTAACATTGGAATATCTTAAAGGAAAATTAATTGATGAATACAAGCGTAAGTGTGAAAATGAAAATGGTATGAGTAATACAAAGTCTGAGACTGCTTTGAAAATTCAGAATAAGCAACAATATGCTGGTAAACGAAGAAATCAAAGTAGCTATAAAAGTGCACTGCCAACAACTAAAGAATGTTTCTTCAGCAAAAGGCAAGGTCATTTTAAAAAGGACTGTTATGCCTGGAAAGCAAAGAAGAAAGAGCTTCAGATGCAGAATAATCAATCAGCCAAGCATGCAGTTAAGGAAGAAACTAAAGCTTATGATAGTGAAATCACTTTCAGAAGTGGTTACAATGATCAGATTCTTGGATGGTGTGTTGATTCAGGAGCTACAAGCCACATGACTAATGACAAGAATTTCTTTACTCATTTAAATGAGGAAAGAAGTAAAGTGACTATAGCTAATGGTCAACAGATTGTATCTGAAGGAGTGGATGATGGTTACATATGCTGTACTACTTCTCCAAATCAGACAAAATTAATTCCAGTAAAGGATGTGTTGTACGTTCCAACACTAGACAGTCCTTTACTTTCCGTTAAGAAATTAACAAAAATGGGTAATACTGTTGTTTTTGAATCAGTTGTTGCATCATTACAAAAGGAAAAGAAGTTCTTGCTACTGGTACACTCATAAAAGAACTATATAGGCTAAATGAAATAGAGATAGCAAATTATGTAAATGTTTCATGTCATGCAAATTGCATTCATTTATGGCACCGACGTTTTGGACACGGGGATCCTGAAGCAGTAAAAAGACTCTACAAAAATCAACTTGCAAAAAGTGTAAAAATTGATGACTGTCATATTAAGCTAGTTTGTGAAATTTGCATAAAAGGAAAAATGACAAGAAAGAACTTCCCGAAAGCAAGTGAAAACACAGCAAAAATTCCAGGAGAATTGATACATACAGATATATGTGGTTCAATGAAAACTCAGTCGATTGGTAAAAATAAATATTTCTTGACCTTTATTTATGATTATTCAAGATACACAGAAATATATTTGCTTCAACGTAAAGATGAGGTTCCACAAAAGCTCAAAGATTATTTGGCAAAGATAAACAATAAATTTGGGAAGATGCCAAAAATATTACGTGCCGATAATGGAACTGGATATACTAGTATAAATACACAGATGATTTTGAAAAAACACGGAATTATTTTTCAGACCACAGTACTTACAATCTGGAACAAAACGGAGTGGCAGAGAGAAAGAATCGTACTCTCTGTGAAAGTGGTAGAAGTATGCTATTTGATGCTGATCTTCCCAAGTCATACTGGGGTGAAGTGGCAGTGACAGCTAGTTATTTACAAAATGGGTTGCCAAGTAGAAGCATTCAAAGAACTCCATATGAGCTATGGAATGGAAAGAAACCTAATCTTAGTCATATTAGAGTTTTTGAAAGTAGAGTACACATGCATGTTCCCAAAGAAAAACGTACTAAGTGGGATGCTCATTCACATGAAGGAATACTTGTTGGATACAGCGAAACTCAGAAGGAATATAGAATTATTGATCCAAATACGCAAAAGATTACAATCAGTCATTCTGTTATAATAAACGAAAACATCGATATCACTAAAGGATTTAAGGAACTTAATAAAATAAATAGATTTGAGCAGACAGAAAACAATGACGAAGACATGATCAATGAGTATGTAATAAACCAGTCAGGGGAAACTAATCAACAAGAAACAGAAGAAGAAAATCATTTGGTACCTAGAATGTCTTCTAGGGTGAATAAAGGCATTCCTCCTCAACGTCTATCGTATATGGCACAAGATATACAAAACTCAGAGCCAAGCTCATGGAAGAAAATGCAACTACATGTATTACCAAATCATGAAAAGCAAAGGTGGATAAAGGTGGCTAACAAAGAAATGAAATCGCTTCAGAATCTACAAGTTTGGAAACTTTCTGAATTGCCATCTGGAAAACAAGCTATTGATTGTAAATGGGTTTTCAGGATTAAACTTAATGCTGATGGCAGTAATGAGAAATATAAGGCAAGGTTAGTTGCTAGAGGTTTCTCACAGAAATATGGAGACGATTATGATGACACTTTCGCTCCGGTTGCGAAGCAAAGTACGTTCAGAGTCTTAATGACGATAGCTGCTGTGCGACAACTCAAAGTTACGCATTATGATGTTCAAACTGCATTTCTTAATGGAGAACTTGAAGAAGAGCTCTATATGTCTCAACCCGAAGGATATATTAAAAAAGGAGAAGTACATCTTGTATGCAAATTCAAAAATCCCTTTATGGACTTAAGCAATCAGCTCGAGCATGGAACTTTACAATGAATAAGGTTCTATTGAATCAGGGATTCACACGAAGTAAAGCAGATCCATGTCTATTTACCAAAAGGAAAAATAAAAAACAAATATATTTGCTCCTGTATGTTGATGATCTTATTATTATTCATGAAAATGAGAAGGCTATTGCAGAGCTTGAATCATCACTGAATCAACATTTTATAGTTAAAAATTTGGGAGATATTGCATATTACTTAGGAATACAGACTGCTCGTGAAGAGGATGGAAGTTTTCTATGCAACCAGACGGTAAAAATTAATGATATGATCGAAGAATTTGGATTAACCGAGGCTAAAGGTTCATTCATACCTATGGATACAGAATATCTCAAGTTTGAAGGGGAGTATGATCGTCTACTGACTAATGAAAAATATAGAAAAGCAGTAGGAATGCTATTACATATTCAGACCTGCCAACTTTCAGAAAATAAAAAGAGTAAAATAGTTTCTTTATAATTAGGCCTATGCGAATTTATACAGGGTGATTCAGAAAGGCAGGTCAAGAATGAAATACCATGTACAGTTTTTCCTATAAACATAGGTCAGGAAATGCATCCTTACAGAGATAATGCAACTTGTACGAGGTAGTAAACACTGAAATTTTACGTGGTGCGGTGCCTAATATCTCGAAGGCCACGTCCTTCATGATGGAATAAATAGTCCTACTTTAAGGATTTAATTTCCGTAATAATGTGTTCCATCGCCTACTCATGTAGGAGAGGGGGGGGGGGGGGATTCTAGAAATTAAGGCATCGACTACTTAGGTCATTTAGCCTTATAGCCCGGGACAAACACAAACATCCATGCCCACGGCGGGATTCGAACCCACAGCCAGGCGGACTCGAAAACTAGAAAGCCTACGCCCTAGCCCTCTCGGCCACCTGGCCGGCATGTAGGATAGAAGTTCAACATTTCTCCAACTGGGAAATTATGAAAAAACATGAAATCCTTTATATAAAGCGTAAAAACGTAAAATGGTATTAAAAGCGTAACTTTTACGTGTAAAACGTAAAAGTTGGCAAGTCTGCATATTGCTATTAACACCCGTCCTGATATTATGCTCGCAACAAGTATCTTAAGTAGACGCATAGAAATTCCTCGTGAAAGAGATTGGGAAGCTGTCAAGAAATTGTTGCGCTACCTTAAACAAACAAAAGACTTAAATTTAAGAATATCTGCAAGCAGTGAAGTTCAACTTGTAGGCTATGTGGATGCTGATCATCAAGATAGAAAAACTACAAGTGGATATTTATTTAAGCTTGGAGATGCACCGATTTCATGGGCTAGCAGGAAACAAACATCCGTCGCTTTATCTGCTACGGAGGAAGAGTATGTGTCGCTGCACTTGCAAGTCAAGAGGTCATTTGGCTACGTCAACTCTTAAAAGATTTAGGTGAACATGTGACTCAATCTACAGTAGTGTATGAGGATTACCAAGGATGTATAAAACTTGCTAACAGTGAGAAGATTAACGCACGTACTAAGCATATTGACGTTAAACACCATCATCTTCGTGATCTTGTTGAAAAGGGTATAATTGTGTTTAAATACTGTGAGTCTACAAGGATGATTGCAGATATATTTACAAAACCACTTTCTCGTCCCCACTTCGAAGAATTAAGAACTGAAATGGGACTATATTAAATTATTTTAGAAAGTCGTTGAGGGAGGGTGTTGGATTGATGAAATATTTTCTATAGCAACGATTTTCATTGATGACATTCACTATGTTCTCCCATTGTTGTTGTATTAATTGCTACGTAAAAAATAAAATTATGTCTGGATTAGAGCTGGGTGTAGAGACCATTCTTATATGATTTATGATATGCCAACAATTAAAGTAAAGCCCCAACAAGACCCCAAGAGGACCCGCACAAATATTCACACTTCTGAAACAGCTTCTACAAAAGAAGATGCAAGAGGGAGATGATGTAAGAGTTCGTATGGTACAACTTTTTGAAATAGTCGACAAACTGGAAATGATGTACCTTGATATTAATGAGAAGCTCCTGTCTTTAATGCTCATACTGTGACGTTCCGTCGGTGACTTGTTTTGTTTTTTTTAAATATCTTGTTATGCAGTCAGCTAATTTTGAATTATTTTATTTATTTATTTATATTTGAATTTAAGCTGTGTTATTTTCTTGCCATGTCATTGTTGTGTGCAAAAGTTTATTGCTATCTCTGTTCCTCCTTATAACAATGGCATGAGTTTTTTGATTATTGAGAGAGAGTTGCTGCTGTGGCTGTCTAAGCAACAGGATGGAATTTTGAGAGCTAAGAAACATAGTAAGTTGTTATGCTGTGTGGAAAGCCACAG
Organism: Rhysida immarginata; assembly: GCA_023313115.1. Taxonomy (NCBI): domain Eukaryota; kingdom Metazoa; phylum Arthropoda; class Chilopoda; order Scolopendromorpha; family Scolopendridae; genus Rhysida; species Rhysida immarginata. The sequence continues at coordinate 175,872 of JAHWFO010070336.1, read as the reverse complement.
AATGTTTTTATTTGTTGTTAATATAATACAAAGCATGCTTTCTATGCATTATAGTTAGTTCTTTGATTTTTGTGAACACTACAGAAGTGTTGTGTGTCCTCAGCGCAACTTACCACTAAGCTTTTCTGGTGCTAGCATCGCGAAATTCGACATATTTAGGATTTTACAACGTTAAACCCATGTAGGACCGATCAGCAATAAAACAGAAAGTAACAATGAAACTAGTTTTCGTTGCATACCAGCAATTAAGGATACATTTTGGATAAAGGAGGCTTTGGCAAGCCCCTCAACATTTGACAAGATGGATACAGGCTTTGGCAAGCCTTGTGCAGCATTACCTGGAGTTAGGCTTTGGCAAGCTTAGGGATGGCCTGTATTCAGCCCAATAACAGCTGGAATTTTTGTAAACCCATGGAATTGCTGAGCCACATCGTAGTGAACCTGTCAGCAGTCAGCTAAACCTTCAGCTGTGATGGTATAACCACATCTGGTCGTAGGAGAGAACAAGCTCACTTGAAGGGACCACTGACAATTCAATTTGCGTATTCTGAACGAACCCAAGAGCAGAGTGTTGTAAATTCCGTGTAACTGAGGTAGGACTGTAATAATTTCTGAGATGCCGATGAATTATCCAGCTGTTTGTTACTCTTAAAAGGTTTTCCCGCTAGACTTTGAACTATTTCCAATTAAGTTTACTGCAAGTGAGTTAATCAAATCTGACTTGATTAATAAATGAAAATTTATTGATTATCAAAACTTAGGCTTCCATGAATTTATAGGACTAAGGAACTCTTGCAAGGCAATGTTAGTGCTTTAATATAGTCTTTTAGTGTATTAGGCTCTAGTATACACTTTTAGTAAACTACGAGGATGGGCTGAAAAGTAATGCCTCCAAGGCCATAACACTTTTATTTTTTAACGAATTTAAAATTTTTTTTTTCCAAATGATGGCTTATTTTGTTCTCTTTCAAAAACACTTTATGTCTATGTCACTAGATGATGTAGGTGTGCTGAAAATGAAACATAATGGCGACCTACATGGAAGTCAGGTTGAAACAGCGCACAGTGATTGAGTTTTTGACAGCTGAAGGTTGCAATCCTGTCCAAACTCATCGCCGAATGACAGCTGTATATGGCAATGCAACTTTTGATGTCAGTACAGTGAGAAGATGGGCAAGATTAGTGAAAGAACGAAACCCGGCAAGCTCTAGCCTAGTTGATCAACCCTGCAGTGGACGAACAATCACAGCAACAGACGAGCAACATCGAGTTCGTGACGATCAAATGATTCGTTGCAACCGCCGAATTAAGCAATATGACATCGCTACAGAGCTCCAAATTCCAAGGAGAGAGTGCACGTTATCATAACAGAGTTTCTGGGATATCGTAAGGTGTGTGCTCGTTGGGTACCGCATATGCTCGCTCCTGAACTCAAAGAGAAGAGAAAGAACGTTTGCCAGGATCTGTTGGCCCGATACGAGCGTGAGGGTGAGGCTTTTCTGCAGCGTATTCTCATGGGGGATGAATCATGGGCACATCATTTTGACCCAGAGAACAAATGACAATCGTTGGAATATCACCATGCAACATCTCCACGTCCCAAAAAGTTCAGGGTCGTCAAGTGAGCAGGGAAAGTCATGTTGACCATCTTTTGGAACTTCCAGGATGTGGTCCACCTTGACTTCTTGGAACCAGGAACCACGATCAACTCAAAACAGTACGTGCAAACGCTAGAGAAGCTTCGCGCCCGGTTGCTCCGAGTTCGGAAGGGTATGGACCCTATTCTGCAACGACAATGCACGTCCGCACACAAGTCGAGAAACACAAGAAGGGTTGCAGCGACTGATCATGGAGGTTCTACTGCATCCGCCGTACAGCCCTGACCTCGCTCCCAGCGATTTTCACTTGTTCCCAAAGCTTAAAGAATCGCTTAAAGGACATCGATTCAGCTCTGATGACGAGCTGAAAGACACGATTTGATCCTGGTGTCGAAAACAACCAAAGGACTTCTTCTCCGACAGGATGTCATGACTAGTGTCACGTTGGCAAAAGTGTATGGACAGAGATGGGGACTTTGTTGAAAAGTGAATAATGCATTGAAAAGAGAACAAAATAAGCCATCATTTGAAAAAAAAAAAAATTTAAATTCGTTAAAAAATAAGTGTTATGGCCTTGGAGGCATTACTTTTCAGCCCACCCTCGTATATACCTATCTAGTGACTATTCAGTTTTGATCCAATACTGACATTAACATTTATATGTAGTGCACTGACCTATATAATTAAAGTGCTAAGTTCTATTTAATTTGTTAGACAATTATTAAGAACGAGTTGGACAGTTTAAAACTTTTATTTGAAAACTATTCATTTAAATTTATTGCCTCTATTGAGTAGGTGTAATTTCGTAATTTTTATTTTGCAATCTTGATCTTTTAATTTTTGATTGTGTTAATTTGTCAACACAGCAAGTTGTTGTGTTATTATGACTACACCTTAATCTGGGTTAATATACCGTAAATCCTCTACTATAATGCGAATTTTTTTGGCCTAAAAAAAGCACGTAAATTTGCTGGGTCGTATTATACAAGGGGATAAATATCAGCCCTCCAACGACGACTGCTGCCGGAGGAGGTTTCGTTCGGAGGGGATTTCGTCCTGATGAAATTACCGTATAACATACATTAATTACATTGCTCATACAGTGTCCAGTTCATTATACAATGAATTAATTCATTTTTCATTTGAATTTCTCGTCGCCAACGTTTAATACAAAAATAACTCCTCCCAAAGATCGCTACTCCAAATAGGCCTACTTCAAAACTGCCTCGAACCAAAGCCTACAAGAAAGCTTACGCAGTCAAGTTATGAAAAACGTTAAACTGAATAAAGATTACTTGGTTTTTTTATTAAGAAAATTGATGTACTGTTGTGTTTTTTTGTCGATGTGCGAGTGAGAAAGCTCTCCCTATCAATGTAGGTCTATAAACTTGCAAACTGCCTTGACGAAGTGGAGGCAGTTGCTTTTGTCAAAGTTGCTTTCTGTGCTGATGACATTCACACGAATTTACCGTGTATTATACATTAATTACACTGCATATTCAGTGTCCTGTTCATTATACAATAAATTAATTCACTTTTTATTCGAATTTCTCGTCACCAACATCTAATACAAAAATATCTCCTCCCAAAGAGAGACCATCAATATTGAACTGCTTCGAATACTGTCCTGATGAAATTCTCAACGAATATACCATGTGATATAGATTAATTATATAGCATATACTGTATCCAGTTCAGTAAACAATAAATTATTTCACTTTTTATTTGAATTTCTTTTCACCAACATCGAAAATAACTTCTCTCAAAGATCGCTACTTTCAAATAGGCCTACTTCCAAACTGCTTCGAATCAAAGCCTACAAGAAAGCTTATGCAGTCAAGTTATGAAAAATGTTAAACCTGAATGAAGTTTACTTGATTTTTCATTAAGAAATGTTCTGTTCTGTAGGTTTTATTTTTTTTGTCGCTGAGTGAGTGAGAAATGTAGCCTTATAAAAATTCAAACTGCCTCAACGAAGTTCCCTTCTGTGCTGATGATATTCACACAAATTTAACGTGTATTATACATTAATTACACTGCAGTGACACTTCCAGTTCATTATACAATAAATTAATTCACTTTTTATTCGAATTTCTTGTCGCCAACAGCAACTGTAATATGTTATGAAACTAACTTCTTCCAAAGAGCGTTATACTGTACTTGCAAACTGCCTCGAACCAAACTGTAATGTATCGTGTTGCCACCAGACGGCGCACCTAATCTTTTCCCTTATTGTCATGCGACCGTTATACTCTCTACACAGACTCGATATCATCCTTCATGTAATCACAATGTTATGTTTCTCTCTCCTTCTTACGTATTACATTAATTCCTATGGTAATTAAACCTTTACTTAATTTACCTTACCTTGTACGTTCATTCATCTCATTACACAACAATTGGCGACGAGGATGGGATGTAATTTAATGAGATGTTCAACGAAACCACGTCGATGAAACTGGATTGAAAAACTACGCAACAAAGACGAGACGCCATTTCTCCCACTCATTACGACTCCAAGCCACCTGCTCATCACCAAAGGCAAGTTTCTCTCTATTAAACAATCATGTCCATCATTGGCACTCTCCAATTCTTCGATGTCGATAATCCAAAATTATGGGACATTTATGCTGAGCAAGTTAAATACTTCTGCGCTGCAAACAACATCTGTTAGCTGTCATAGGCCTAAAAGCCCTCGCCGTTGTTCGATCACTTGTTGCGCTGGCGTTGCCTGAAACAAAAACTTTTGAAGAACTCTTAACTCTTCTAAAAAATCATTATGCCCGGGCACCATCAACAATCTTCCAACATTTCCAATTTCACAAACGAACTCAAAGAGAAGGTGAATCAGTAAATTCATTTGTCACCAATCTTCGTCAATTAGCAGATCTATGTAATTTTGGCGCTATTCTCAACGAGCGTCTACGAGATCAATTCGTCTGCAGAATGAAGGATGAATCAACACAACGACGACTACTTTCTGAATCAACACTGACTTTCACACAAGCCACACAGCAAGCTTTATCTGCTGAAACCGCAGCTGTTCAAGTGAGAGAAATTCGTGCAAACGAACGATTCTCTACCTCTTCACTCGAGGTCATCAGCAACATACAACCTAAGAATAAAAATTCTAAGTTCAAATTAAGAAAGAACACGTCTGCTAAAGAGATAGTACTTCTACCGACATCAAATATTGCTACTCCCACTCAGCACGTTCAGAAAGAATGCCAAGGATGTGGAGGCCGACATTCCCGCTCAAACTGTCCTCATAGAAACGCTGTATGTCGTCATTGCTCGAAACTAGGACATATATTTCGTGTGTACTGTGCACGTAAACGAACAAAAAAACCCAAAGGCAGTATAATACAACAAATGCATCAGGAGAAGTCAACACAGCCACTCCCGAAAATGTAATTAATCAGTTGTCTCAAGAATCACCCCCCACGAAAATGCTCTGTGACGCTACAGATAAATGGACTCAAATGCAACATGGAAGTCGATTCCGGATCAGTATATTCCATCGTCTCTGAAAAGACTTTCCGAGACCTAAATAAGAATGGAAATCTTAAACTCTCCAAGGTACCATTTATGCTATGAGACTACCAACATCAACACATTGAATTCATAGGTCAGTGTTGGCCTACAATTGAGCATAATGGATTTAAGCAAAATCTACGACTTTTAGTCACGTACGGAGACAAATCAAACCTTCTAAGTTACGAGTGGTTCACACCTTTAGGAATTACCTTATCCGGTGTTAACGAAACAAATCATGATTCAGTTCAACAAGTACTGACTGATTATGCTAATATATTCACTCCTGAATTGGGTTCGTATCAAGGACAACCCATCTCTTTGCCTATCGATCCGAAATATCCACCTATTCGTCATAAAGCAAGATCTGTTCCACTGGCATTACGACCAAAAATTGATAAAGCACTTGATACTCTTCTAGAACAAGGAGTCATAGAACCAATCAACAACCCCAGATGGAAAATGCCTGTAGTTCCAATCAACAAGCCTTCAGGTGAGATACGCTTATGTGGTGACTATAAAATAACTATTAATAAAGCAATGCAGGACCACCCTTATCCAATCCCTGCTGTTCAACAATTACTGACATCTATACTGCCTAGTTCTGTTTTTGCTAAAATAGATCTAGCTCAGGCTTATCTTCAACTACCTGTCGATGAAGATTCATCAGAGGCCCAAACTATCATCACTCATCGTGGAGCTTTCAAAATCAAACTTTTACAATTTGGTGTTTGTGTCGCCCCAGGTATTTTTCAAAGTGTTATGGATAACCTTCTGTCAAATCTTCCAGGTGTCATACCATACTTCGATAACATTCAACACATAACGAGTTAGCAGAGCGCCTACGCCAAGTGCTGTCACGCCTATCAAACATAGGTCTACGTCTCAATAAGGACAAAAGCATGTTTAACGTCCATGAAATAGAATTCCTAGGTCATACAATTGACAAAAATGGACTCCACCCTTCTCAAAATAAAATCAAAGCAATTAAAAGTGCTCCGAACCCAAAGAACAAGAAAGAACTGCAAGCTTTCCTTGGACTTCTTAATTTCTACAATCGTTTTATCCCAAATCGAGCAACTATTGCAGAACCTTTATACCATTTGTTAGCCAATGAAAAAAACAATGGAAGTGGACTAGTACACATGAGAATGCTTTTTCAAAACTCAAAGCGATATTGACATCAGAAAAGGTACTCATTCCTTTCGACACATCAAAACCTATTATAGTGACATGTGATGCATCGCCATATGGAATTGGTGCAGTACTCTCTCAAATCGATTCTTCTGGAATGGAAAAACCAGTTGCTTTCTCATCTCGTACTCTTAATACAAGCAGAGCGCAATTATTCACAACCTGATCGTGAAGCATTAGCTATTATTCATGGTGTTAAACATTTTCATCATTACGTATATGAACCTAAATTTGTTATACGTTCAGATCATACACCGTTGTTAGGACTATTTACAACAGATAAACCTACTCCCACCATGATGTTTCCCCGTATACTGAGATGGTCTGTTATTTTAGCCGCATACAATTTCAAGCTCGAATATTGTCCTGCAGGAAAAATTTCTAATGCCGACGCCCTTAGTCGCCTCCCACTCCCAACTAAAAACTTTGATCCTCCATCTGTAAAAGAAATCTTATTTATTGAAGAATTCGAGGAATCTCCAATCACTGCTATGGATATAGCAAAACACACTTCAAACGACCCTATTCTAAATCAAGTTAAACATCATGTTTTAACGGGTTCACCTATACCGAATGACTCTAATGAACTAAAACCCTATGCTATTCGTTTTACTGAACTCTCAGTCATAAAAATTGCTTATTATGGGGATGTAGAGTAATTATTCCCCCAACTCTTCGTACTAATATGTTAAACGAGTTACACTTAGTTCATCCAGACATTGTAAAAATGAAGGCCCTTGCCCGATCATGTATATGGTGGCCATCTATGAATAAAGACATAGAAACCATTGTCAACAATTGCTCCAACTGTCAGTTTACCCGACATAACCCTCCACAAGCTCCAGTTCACCCATGGGAACGTACGACAATTCCTTGGAGTCATCTACACATTGATTTTGCAGGTCCTTTTCAGGGACAAATGTTTTTTTGTTTTAGTCGATTCATACTCCAAGTGGATTGAAGTTCGTCAAATGCAAAATACTTCAGCACAAGCTACAATTGCAACGCTACGCGAAATTTTCGCAACTCATGGAATTCCTGATAAAATCGTTTCAGACAATGGACCTCAATTCACCTCACCTCATTTTGCCACATTCACACAAAAGAATGGAATTAGGCATATAAGAATATCGCCATATCATCCAGCTGGAAATCGTCAAGCAGAACGATCTGTTCAAACTATGAAAGAAAGTTTAAAACGTATCATCACTGGCAACTGGAAAAAACGTTTATCAAGCTACTTATTGTCACAACATATTACCCCTCATTCGTCTACAGGATTGAGCCCAGCTGAACTTTTGTTCAAACGCCGTCTATGTTCATGCTTAGACTTGACGCACCCAGATAGCATGGAACGTGATACTAAACAATTTATTACTACCACCCGCCAATTTTTATCTGGTGCTACTATTTACGTACGTCAGAGTGGAAATGAATCAGCATGGATTCCTACTATTGTACACCGCAGACTGGGTCCAAGTACATACGAAATTGCGTCACCCACTAGTTTCGCTCGAAGACACGTGGATCACATGCACACTCGAAACAGCGTAGCCTCACCTGGTAACAATGAACAAGCCTCCACCTTCGACTCAAAATAACGATACGTCTTCGTCGTCAACACTGCAACAAGGCTATGAACAATTACAAATGTTTCAGAACGACTCAGCAACTGCGACAACACTCCTACGACAAAGCCGACCGCCATCCTACCTAAAGGACTATGTACTCTCAATCAAGCGGGTAGGTGTATAATGTATCGTGTCGCCACCAGACGGCGCACCTAATCTTTTCCCTTGTTGTCATGCAACCTTTATACTCTTGACACAGACTCGATATCATCCTTCATGTAATCACCATGTTATGTTTCTCTCTCCCTCTTATGTATTACATTAATTCTTATGGTAATTAAACCTTTACTTAATTTACCTTACCTTGTACGTTGATTCATCTCATTACACAACACAAAGCCCCACAAGAAAACTTATGCAATGGAAATATTAAACTGAATAAAGATTACTTGTTTTTTTTATTAAGAAAATTGATATAAAGTCGATGTGTGAGTGGGAAAGCTTTCCCTATCAATGTAAGGCTATAAACTTCCAATGGTTTTAATGGGGCAAATGTCCCAAAAATGAATTGAATTTTGGTGAATTTAAACTTTATACAATTTTGAACAAAGACAAGAAAGTTCACTTAAATGCATTTTTAAATTTCTACATTTTTAAGATCCAGATTATTTAAAAATAAAGTTTTTTTTTCTGTATATTTTTGCACATTTTATTTCTCGCAAGGAGTCAAAAATGGGGATCGCTTTATACAAGAGGATAGCATTTTTGCTGGTTTTTTGGGCTGAAAAAGTGGAGTCGCCTTATACAAGGGGTCGCATTATAGTAGAGGATTTACGGTAGTTATTCAGTTAAAATTATAACGCATTTTTTGTTACATCAATTGGTCCTATCAAGTGTGCATGTAGTGCCGGAACACACTAAATAATTCTAGAACCTGGTGATCGCCTTCTGTTGTGGCATTTTGCTGTTGGTTACGGCATACCTGGGCCGGGTGGTGTGGAACAGTTGTGGGCGTCACAATGCAAAGCCTGCCCAGACGCTTCGAGATCTTTCAAAGAGCAACTGAATAACGTGACACACTCCTCGATATCTAAGGCCTTAAAACAAAAATATTCAAACTAGTCAATCCATCATTGAGGATCTCAAATAAAATGAACTTTGTATGCTATATACAAAACAACAAGGTTCAAAAAACACTTCTGGCTCCACCAACCCAGTGAGAAGAAAAACCAAAATCAAGAGAGCATTGATCCAATAACTAAATTTAAGTGCAACCAATTTAGAAACTAGGACATAAAACTGCTGAAAGAAAAATGACTGGCAGAAAGTAACCACTGCTGAGAAGGCATCCTTCACTAGTGGGGTTAATCTACAAAAAGCCAATCATGCAAATTTAGTCAATGGATCTTAGCATGGCAAATCAAGCATGGCAGATGGAGCTTCAATAATAGTATACTGTAGTACATCACATCTGTTTAACAGCAATCAATTATTTGTGAACACCAACAAGCTTCAAGCAATCTGAGACTAGACGACAGAAGCGTCACAAATGTTACTGCAAAAGGTGGTGAAAAAATTAATACCTTGATAAATAAAACTAGTTGAGAATGGGTGGTACCACATTGCCATAATGATGTTAATTAAAGCA
>JAHWFO010070336.1:81489-165927 GCA_023313115.1 Rhysida immarginata | reverse complement strand
TTTTGTTCTTATTATTTCACGATTTTCCCCATTATAAGGAGACTAAACTCATTTTAAATTTAAATTAGTCAATTAAATAATTTTATATCTTTAAGAATCTTACTAACCAGTCATTTGTTTTAACCCTTCTAGATGTGTGATGTTCTGGAGCATAATCATCGCAATCTGTTCTCTCTCCTTCATAAAAAGGTTCATATTGATATGGTTTGATTCCAAACCCTATTTTATCAACAATTTCTTCATCAGAAGAACTACTTTCAACCCTAAAATCCTTTCTAATCCAATATCCTATTTAAATTCAAGTTGCTGTGCTTCGGTAATCCACTTGTTCTTTTTACTAGTTTGTAAATGCCTCTCTCGCACTCACGTGCTCACCCTTCAGACGTCACTTCCGGTTTGCTCTTTTCATTGCCCCCAAAACATTGCAGAGAAGCATTGAACATAAAAAGTACTGTTTAACCATTATTCATTGTTGTAAGGTGAAAAATGACATCAGATATGAAATTTACAACCAAAAATAGGCCTAAATTTGTAAAGTTGTATTTTTGGTGGCAGTGACCCTTTAAAAGTGATCAGTAACTGGAGAAAATGGAGAGTTAGCAGACTATAAAGAAAGAGTGGAAGCACTCCTTTAATTCCTTATTGAGCAAATGGTAAGCATGTCACTAGAAGAACCAGCGATCGCTAGACTACATAAAGAGATGAATGGCGAAGTTTTGATTCAAGACATCGAGAGAAGAAAGGGAATTGCAACAACATCAAGTGTACATCTAAAGTAAGGTTATATAAGTAAGGAATTATTTAGACTAGCAGTGGCATCCTTGGAGAGGTCCATCTATTGTGAGCTCCGTATCAAATGTCCAGACGACTGGCAAAAATTTATGTGACTAGAAAGGAAAGAGAAAGAATGAGTATTGGTCAGAGAAACTCTGCAACTAAACAGAAAAGGCTAAATGGGCATTTGAAACATCTGAACAACGGGAGTTTTGAATAGAGCAAGAGGGTATAAGAGCTTCTACGTCAAGGGCAAGAAAAACTTGAGTCTAAAATATCTGGTGATGCTCCGCAGTGGTGAGGCAAGTCAAGTAGAGTTTAGATGAAGCCCCAGTATATCACCAAGAATTCCTGTTTTTCGTATTTTTCGTACAAAGGATAGTCTCTTTGCTGTGTTGTATTGACTGAGTTATAAATTAAACAATTGGGAGTTATAATTTAATTTTTTGAGATTCTTCTCTTTACCTATAAGTGTAATTATCCCGGGCAATGCCGGGTACCTCTGCTAGTAAAAGATAAACACAGAGCATGAGCTCTCTCTCTCTCTCTCTCGCACAAAATTTTTCTCCTAAAAGAAAGACCCAAGAAGACCGAGCTCCGTGAAGACCGAAGTCTCGATTTGCTTTCATATGGCGGTATTTGTTCCTGGCGAACGAGGCCCAACCCAAGAGTGGCGGTTCCACGACATCCAGCGCTCACTTAAGTCAAACTCCGAGTCTCACCACATGAAAAGCGGAACTTTTACAAGCAGAACAGTGGAGACGTGGTGAACCTAACGGGAGCAGCTATAAGACACATTAACGGAGACCTGAGGAAGCGAAGAAGCTTGATGGCAGTGGCGACGGCGGCACGCACATAATGCAGGGCACAGAGGTCAGACCCAGGAGTAAGCGGCTGAGATCAGAGGTACGCGAGAATCCACCATGGTAATGAATACCGTCGTTCATTCAATACATGTAATACAGGCCCATAGTCGGGGGGGGGGGGGGGGGGGCGCCCAACCCACCCATTATGGAAAAAGGTCCCCCTCTGTGGAATTTTTGAAAAGCGACCCCCCCCCCCAATATAACGTCCTGGCTATGGCCCTGTAATAATATTGGGATGTAAGCTTTCGAGGTTCGTAAAGGGTAATGGGTACCTTAAACTGGAAGGAGACCCACATGCTAAACATTTGTGAAGATGTGTGGAACCGGCCGGGCCAATTACCTAGTGTCCTACCTTGCCTCCATGTGGTGCGGACTGGACTCTCTGCTGTAAAGCAGAGTGACTAAAGAGGAGGGCTACTTTTAAGGAGTAACCTTGAAAAATCTGGAAGAAGGCAATGGCAAACCACTTTTGTACTCCTGCCAAGTAAATGCTATGGATAGTGAACCTACAGTTGTCGATATGGTGCTGGATGATGGGCCCCCCAGGTCTGAAAGTACCTCAATGGCTACTGGGGAAGAACGACAGGCCTCCTTGGCTGGACCTGGCTGTTAAGATGGGAATAGATCAAAGCCGAAAGGAAATCTGTTCTCTGATGTGACCAGGTACAGCAAGAGACCTCCTCGTTTCACACAGTCGCACTTAATCGGTGCTTGGAACGTTCGAAGCATGAGTCAAGGAAAACTAGCAATCGTGAAGGCAGAGATGGAACAAACCAGACTGGATATTCTAGGTGTAAGCGAATTGAAATGGACAGGAAGGGGATTCTTCAACTCAGATAAATACACTGTGTATTACTCAGGTAACGAATCTCTTCATCGGAATGGAGTGGCGGTCATCATGAAAAAGGAATTAGCAACTGCTGTCATGGGATACAAGCCAGCGAGTGATAGGATATTGTTTGTTAGAATTAGAGGAAGTCCTGTAAACATCTCAATTGTCCAAGTGTATGCACCAACATCTGATGCCGAGGAGGAAGAAAGAGACTTTCTATAGTAATCTACAGGAGGTGTTAGATGCAATCCTCTGCAAGGATGTTTTACTGCTTATGGGTGATTGGAATGCTAAAGTTGGAGATCTTGAAGCCCCAGGCTTTATTGGAAAATATGGACTAGGACAACACAACAGCGCAGGTGAACGTCTTGTTGATTTCTGTGAAGAAAATGGCTTGTTTATTGCAAATACATTCTTTCAGCAGCATAAAAGAAGACTTTACACTTCGACATCCCCTAATGGAAAATACAGGAATCAGATTGATTTCGTAATTGGAAGACAAAGATGGAGAAATGCATTTCTCTCTGCCAAAACACTTCCAGGAGCTGACTGTGGAACAGATCACGAGCTTCTGGTTACCAAATTAAAGGTGAAACTCAAGACAGGGCGTATTGCTAAAGCTACATCACGTTTCGACTTTAAAAACATTCCAGAAGAGTACAAAGTTAAGACTTAAAATCGTTTCAATGCACTCAGACTAGATGACCAAACACCAGATGACATTTGGACAGAACTGAGAGACTGCATAAAAGAAGTGCAGAACAATATTCCCAAAGTAAGAAGAAGGAAGAAATCACAGTGGCTCTCTGAGGAGGCCATCCAAGTAGCTGGTAAAAGAAGAAAAATGAAGGTTTCTGGAGATATTCAGGAAACACGAAAGTTAAATGCCCTTTTCCAAAAGCTGGCAAGAAGAGGCAAAGAAGAATTTCTGAATCAGGAATGTCAGCAAATCGAAGAAGCAAACAAGAAAGGGAAAACAAGGTATCTCTATAAAAAGATTCGTGAAATCACTGGTAAATTTACTCCCAAAGTGGGTAACTTGAAAAGCAACTGTGGAAAGGAGTTGATCGAAAGAGATCAAATCAAAAACAAATGGACAGAGTACTCCAAAAACCTATACAGAGACAATAGGGAAGTAAAGGAAATATTTAGCGAAAGAGATTTCACCCAAGAACCACCCCCTTTGGAGTCTGAAGTTCAATGGGCAATGAATCAGATTTTAAATGGCAAAGCACCTGGGGCTGATGGCATGGAGATCGAACTGTTAAAGGCAGCAGGGAAGGAGGCATAGAGAGCTCTCACAACTCTCTGCCAAACCATTTGGACAACAACAAAATGGCCTACGGACTGGAAGAAATCAATCTTTATCCCCATCCCCAAAAAAGGAGACGCCCGTATCTGCGAAAACAATAGAACGATAGCACTAATTCCTCATGCCAGCAAAATCTTACTCAAGATAATTCAGAAATGGCTGGAACCATTTGCCGAGAGAGAAATCCCGGATGTTCAGGCTGGAGTTAGGAAGCATCGAGGTACTAGAGACCAAATTGCCAACATCAGATGGATTCTGGAGACAACAAGAGAATATCAAAAAGAAATTTACAGTGCTTCATTGATTACAGCAAAGCTTTTGACTGTGTAGATCACAACAAACTGTGGAATATATTGAGAACAATGGGAATGCCGGAACATATTATTATTCTAATCAAACATCTATACCAGGACCAGGAAGCTACCGTCAGAACTGTCTTTGGTGAAACAGAAAGTTTTAGAATTGAGAAAGGAGTAAGGCAGGGTTGTGTACTTTCTCCTTTTCTTTTCAACTTTTATAGCGAGTATATCATGCGAATAGCTGACTTTGAGGAGATGCAAGCTGGAATAAAGATAGGAGGAAGAAATATCAACAATCTAAGGTATGCAGATGACACAACTCTCCTGGCAGAGAGTGAAGAGGATCTGAAGGATGTAATTAGAAGAGTCAGGGAGGAGAGTGAAAAGTGCAGACTACTGCTCAATTTAAAGAAGACTAAGGTAATGACTGGTGGAACTACCAAATTCCAAATTGATGGACAAGATTTAGAGATTGTAGACAGTTTTGTCTTTCTGGGCTCAAAAATTGACAATGATGGACAATGCACAAATGAAATAAAGAGAAGAATTCTTTTAGGAAGGAAAGGAATGATGGGTCTGGACAAAGTTCTGAGGAGCAGAGACATCTCTCTTGCAACCAAAATAAGAATTTTGAAGGCAATGGTTTTTCCTGTGGTTTTGTATGGATGTGAAAATTGGACAGTTAAAAAGAGAGAAAGGAAAAGGATTGATTCTTTTGAACTTTGGGTGTGGAGGACGCTTCTCAGCATACCTTGGACTGCAAAAAGAACGAATAAGTCTGTTATTGAGGAAATAAGCCCTGCATGCTCACTCGAAGCAATGGTTGTGAAGCAAAGACTGTCTTACTTTGGACTGTCTTACTTAGAAAAAGCAATTATGTTGGGCTTCAGGAAGCAGAAGAAAAGGAAGACAAAGAACCAGATGGATGAAGGGCATCTTAGAAGCTACAAGCCTGCCATTGAAGGAGCTGAGAGACCTAGTTCAGAATAGACAAAACGGAGGGTTTACGTCCATGGTGTCACCAGGAGTCGACCACAACAACAAAGCTTTCGATTTGCTGTTATGGGAAAAATTATATATGACATCTAATAATGTGTGTATACATTTCTTTGGCGACTCTGTATAAATGTTAAAATTTATTGATTATCACTAAATGATAAAACAAAACTAGACAACAGTAAAAAAACTAAAAAATAAAATCAAAACTTTTTTAATAAATAAAAATTGATTGTTAAACAGATAAGCCTTTAACAAAACAAAAAAATTATAGCAAAATACAGGGTGTTCATAAAATGAGGGATAATACCTAGCATGATAAATCCCCGTTCTAAATAATAAGTATGTAGCAATAATTTTAAAGATGGCAGAGGGGACCGAAATAAGTTGAAAGTTGTCAACTCTGTGTTGTAAAAATTTTTGTTGTTTAAAAGACTGATCTCTTTAGACTAAATTTTACCAAGTTCAGGTGAAGAACGAAACCTACCTTCATCTGTTCTTGATTTTACTTTTAATCTGAATTCAGGCATTTTATTTCCCTGAGTGGCAATACTGGAGTCAAACTATCCATCTTTAAGTATCACACATGTATGAACCAAAAAGATGCCAAAAAATGATGACTTTTAATATAAATAATGAATGGTGTCC
Organism: Rhysida immarginata; assembly: GCA_023313115.1. NCBI lineage: Eukaryota > Metazoa > Arthropoda > Chilopoda > Scolopendromorpha > Scolopendridae > Rhysida > Rhysida immarginata. Next base: position 160,200 of record JAHWFO010070336.1, on the reverse strand, counting down.
AACAGATTTCATCATTTTTGATGAAATTGTGACGTGCGTCAATTACAAGAGATTTATCTGATTCATGCCCCCTCCGCATGTGGCCAGGAAACCCCCAAGTAACCACATGGAGGACCAGTGATGTTGTGCGACATTGCCGGAATGGGCCTTAGCCAATACGAAGCATGCGTTCATGCGTGGGCAGCTGGGATTGTTCCTGGGGTTATATAAGAAGGGTACATAAGGGGAGAAGCAACAATTGAGCCAAGCCGAGTTATGACGATACGGATCCCTCTCTTCCTGGACCTCGGGCCACACCTTCCGGACTCCTTCTGTATGTCTGTACCCTGTCTTATGTATGCCCTGTTGCCGCCCGTGACAAGGTAAAAATCGCCGCTTGGCTTCTACCGTGTGCTAGTCCTTGACTGTGATCATTGTTATTCTAGCTAGATTTAATATAGGGTTACTGTATTCCTCCCGTTAGAAAAGGAACACAAGACACTTACCTTACCCATAACAATGAATGCCGTAATTGATTAACTAAAGGATGTTAGTCTAGTCTCGCATCCTTGATGGTTTTGTAAACTGTACTCTTTAAATCTGTAATTTTATTCCTTTATGTTGTATTTAAATTGCTTTACGTTTTAAGTCACTACTATCTGGACCCTTTACTTCTTTATTTTATATTTCTTAATATTAACTTATTGAAATATCACAAATAACACAAGGATAAATGGAAAACAAGAGGAAACTTCACACCTCTGAAATACAGAATCTTCATTTAGCTTGTTGGAGGTATCTATATCTGTTTTATGCCACTAATAACTTAGAACACTCCATGATTTCAATATTTTATGATCAAAAAATGATTATTAGAGATTCTCTTACTTCTAATTTTTTTGCTGCATCATCTTTTAATTTCTGGCTTTTAATTTCTTCTTGCTGCATTCGCCATTTTATTTCCTCCTGTTCTTTTGCCTTTAGCTGCTCTGAAAGAAAGCAACCACATTCATAAATGTAACATCAAGTGTTCGAGAACCAACCGACTGACAGATAGTGTCACTGCCGACTTCAAAAACAGGTAATAAAAAGGCTGTCACAGTATTTCGGTGTAAAAAGGTTTTTTTACTTGCAAAATTTATTTATTTATTTTATTTAATAAATTTCAATTACAAAATTTCACAAAAGAGCGAGTACAATAAAATAACGAGCTTAGGAGCGACGTTTAGGATCCTAAGCTTTTGTTTTCAACAATTGTGAAACCCCACGTGCAAATTGAACAATAGGTTGCAAATGTTGCACCACGTGAGAAATAACGATAACTCGCGATTTGGAGCTCTGCGCCTGATTGCTTGGTCCAAACAACAAAATGGAGTCAACGAAACAGGAACAGAGAGCAGTAATTCGTTTTTTGACACGTGAAGGAGTTTCAGTTTCTGAAGTTCATTGTTGTATGCAGAACATCTATGGAAATGACTGCCTAACCTTCATTCGTGTTTGGGCATGAAGCAAGAGGTTTTCAGAGGGATGGTCATCATTGCAAGATGATCAACAACCTGGACAAGCAAACCGCACCAGGACTTCTTAGGCGTGGATTCCACATGCTTAAAAACAAGGGCAGAAACCAGAAGGCAGAAAATGTTCTGACGTCAGTTCCTGCTTTCTTATTGCTGTCCGACAGAAAACTTCTATTTTTTTCGAGTTGGATTGAGTCACAGCCTACTAATATCAGAGAATTTTCTGTCGGGCAGAAAGAAGAGAGCAGGATGAGATGTCAGAACATTTTCTGCCGTTTTTATGCATGTGGAATCCACGCCTTACAGAAGGAGTGCTTCTTCTCCAAGACAACACGCATCCTCACACCTCGAAAGTAACGGTAGACCTCATCAAAAAGTTCAACTGGGAAGCAATGCAGCATCCACCTTACAGCCCTAACTTATCCCCATGTGACTTGCACGTGTTTGGGGATCTCAAACATCTGAAAGGCCGCAGGTTTCAGTTGGACGATTAAGTGAAGGAAGATGTTTTGGAATGGTTCCACACGCAACCTAAAGACTTCTTCCATAAAGGAATTACACGCCTTGTTACCCAGTGGAGTAAATACCTTAACGCATTTGGAGAGTATTTTTAAATTCCTTCTATACACTTTGGATAAAATAAATAATTTTCGTTTTCATTTGTACGACCTTATATATGAAGAAGGTATCGTAGATATTCAAAAATTGGTGTCGATTAAATAGATGTGTAATTGGTGCTTTGTGCGGTACATGCAGAATCATACGTACAAACCATTTCTGTAGTTTGAGCAGTCTTCTTAAATTTTGATCGGAGGAACTGCCCCAAAAAAAATTCCAAAACAAAGATTAGAATAAATCAATGCATTATATAAAAGCATTAAAGTGGAACGAGGAAGATAAAGTAAATGCGAAATAGTTCCCAAACTCTTGCTCAATTTAGAAGTTAAAGAATGAAAAATGTGAGTTCCTAGATAAGATTATAAGAAATGATAATGCCTAAGTAACGATATTTGGTAACTATCATGATTAGATTTTCATCCAGAAGGATTTTTATAGACTCCATGTTGCATTGTTTATTTTGTTGCCTAATATCATAAAAACACTTTTAGAGTAATTAATACTGAGTTCATTCTTTCTGATCCAAGCCATTATGTCTGGTACCATTATACAGAGTGTATCTGAGACCCTGTCACAAACTTGGAGGGGAGGTAATATGGACATGGGTCCGAATTTGAACGATAACTGAGATATGAACAGAAATAAAAATGCCGCCACCAAGATCAACAAGTTAATAACTCAGGTTCTGTAAAGCCTAGATTATTGAAATTTGGAGGAATAACAGGGTATATAAGACTGTGTGTACCGTTAAAATTTAGTCAAATTCCAGCGGTATACACGGTTCGTCTTGGTGGTGGCATTTTTATTTCTGTTCATATCTCGGTTATCGTTCAAATTCGGACACATGTTCATATAAACTTTTTTGCTTAGAATCACCCATACTACCTCCCCTCCAAGTTTGTGGCAGGGTTTCAGATACACCCTGTATTTATAATTGAGTTTAGAGAATTTTCGTTTCTAGCTTCTGTGAAGTTAAGCAACAGCAGGCACGGCTAGTCACTGTATGGGCGACCACCAGTGCTACACAATCTTCACTCCCCCTCCCCCGGCTACTGCAACCATCATACAGCAGTCGCCAATCCAGGTCCATCCAGAGACCAACTCGTTGGCCTCTTCCCATACAGGCCCTGGATGGACGTATTAGATTCCATTGAATAAATATACAAGGGCTGATCAAATGAAAAGGTACGAAACGACAGTGTCGGTGTAAATGAATACTTTATTCAAAGTATCTTCCATTGGCCTGAGCACATCGATCCCATTGATGAACGAGCCGAAGGATTCCTTTTTCCCAGAATTCCTTTGGCCGTGACGAGACCCAGTCCTGCACAGCGTTCTTGAGTTCATCGTCCGAGGTGAAGAGCTTACCTTTCAGATGCTTCTTCAGTGGACCAAACACATGGAAATCACAGGAGGAGCAGTCCGGACTGTAAGGCGGATGGTCTAGCTGCTCCCACTTGAATGCGGCCTGTTCCGCTTGTGTGACCCTGGAGATGTGTGGACGAGCGTTATCAGGGAGCAGAACCACACCCTCCGTGAGCAGGCCCGATCGTTTGTTCTTGATGGACCTGCCTAGGCGTCGGAGTGTCTCACAGTACACTTCGGAGTTAACGGTTCTTCTGTGTTCAAGGAATTCCACAAGTAGCGGACCTTGCACATCGAAAAACACGGTAAGCAACACCTTGCCTGCTGACGTCACGGCTTTGAACTTTTTCGGGGGAGGTGACGATGAATGCTTCCACTGCATGCTGTCCCGCTTTGTCTCTGGTTTGTAGTGATGGCACCAGCTCTCATCACCTGTGACGGTCCGCTCCAGGAAAGCGGAATCTTCATGATAACGGCACAGATGTTGAATGGCTAGCCCCATACGCAGCTCCTTTTGCTGGTCGGTGAGATGCTTCGGAACCCACTGTGCACACACCTTCTGATAAAACAACCAGTCGTGAACAATTGTCCACATTGTTCCGAAGCTGACATCCATCTGTTCCGCCAACATTCGCAATGTGACACGTCGATCACTTTTCACTAGGCCGTCCACCTTGTCGATGAGATCGGCCGTGATGACAGTGTTCGTCTGGCCTGGTCGCGGGTCATCAAGCAAACTCTCACGGCCTGCACGAAAACGGGCACTCCATTTCCTCACTGATTTGCCAGATACATAGTCTTCCCCGTAAACGTTCACCATCCGGCGATAAATTTGGGCCGGTTTAACACCTTCCGCTGTCAGAAATCGGATGACGCCTCGCTGCTCATCAACAGTCGAATTGGGCAATATGAACGCCATCCTGTCCGAACACGCACTGCCGCGTCACTTGGACGCCGCTCTGTATCGGAGCCTCTGCTCTCTCCTGCGCATGCGCGTTCCCCCGCATGCTCCCGTCCGCGTGGCCGACTCCACTTGCGCCCCTACATGTCTCGCTACGTTCTCCCATCGCGCCATCTGTACTTTAGAAACGATTCCGTTGTTACGACGTTTCGTACCTTTTCATTTGATCAACCCTTGTATATATATATATATATATATATATAAATACGAGGGGCAATTGATAAATAAGGTCTCCATGGCTGTAACTTTTTTATTTGTTAACCGATTTTCAAAATTCTTTTTGTATCTTATACACACATTTGTCCTCTATGTAATGCACTATTCACTTTTCGACATAGTCCCCATCCGTTTCCACGCATTGCGCCAACGCGTGACTAGTTGGGTGAACCCGTCAGAGAGGAATTCCGGAGTTGTTGTCGACACCAGGTTTGAATGGCAGCTTTGGACCCTCTTCTGGAGTACGATAACGTCCGCCCGCACACGAGTCACCACACACCAGAGGTGTTGCAGCGCCTACAGTTCAAAGATGAAAAATTGCAGTTCAAAAATGAAAGACTTTGCACATTGCGACTTTCACCACTTCCCAAAGAAGAAAGAGCCCCTTAAGGGACATGAGTTGGTTCTGACGGCGAGGTAAACGCAGAAGACAGAACAATTCCAGGATGGCAAGCTACACTGTTCCGGAAATGGTCAACATGATCTTCTGCTTCGGAGAGGCAAGGAGAAACCTACATGCTGCAGTTAGGTTGTATCGAGACAGATACCCTAACGAACGCCATCCATCTCGTCAAACAATGCGTCACATTATTCAAAGATTCGAGGCTAGAGGGAATGTTAATGCAAAACGAAGATGACCAAGGGCACAAGGCGACGAGGACACAACAACACTAGTTCTGGCTGCAGTTGCTGCAAATCCCCACACAAGCAGCAGAGCAATTGCTGCAGATGTTGGGTGCCATCAGAGAACTGTTCTCAACATTCTACATGCACATCATTTTCACCCATACCATATTCATTGTCACCAGGAGTTACTGCCATTGGATTATGTTGCTAGGGCCGCCTTCTGCAACTGCTTACTTATCTACCTGGATGACAATCCAAACTTCATTCATGAGGTGTTGTGGACAGATGAAGCCCAGTTCACCAGGGATGGAGTTATCAACAGGCCCAACCATCATCATTGGGCAGACGAAAACCCACGATGTCTGCGAGAAGCAACTCATCAAGTGAACTGGAGAATCAATGTGTGGTGTGGATTGTACAATGACACTGTGGTTGAACCGTATTTTTACGATAGAACACTGACTGTAGAACGTTACCGGGCTGAAATTATCAACATGGTAGTCATAGACTTCACTGACAATTTGTTATTGGCCTCGTATCAGGGCACGTGGTTTCAGCATGATGGAACTCCTCCACATTACGGGTTGGTCATTCGCGAACGTCTAAGAGAGATGTTTGGACAACAATGGATTGGCCGAGGAGGACCAGTTCGTTGGCCACCCCGCTCCCCTGATTTTACACCATTTGACTTTTTCTTGTGGGGATACCTGAAGGACAAGGTTTATGCTATGCAGCCCGTCTCACTGGAGGATCTGATTCAACGAATCCAGGAAGCGTGCCGAGGAGTGACACCAGCCATGCTTGCCGATGTTTTGGCATCAGTTAGGTTCCGTTCCCAATTGTGTTATGTTGCCCACGGTCATCACAACGAGCATTTTGTTGATTAACTTTTTTTTTAAACTGTTTGAAGTAACTTGTTTGTGCAGTGTGACTGTTTGTAAGCTACAAACAGTTCACCATGTGATTGTAGGTGATTGGTTGGTCCGATTTGGATGATTTTTTTTTTGTTTTGTTTGTTTTTTTATGCTGAACAAGTTTGCAATTGGGTTTTTATCTCTATCCCTTACGGTTTTTTTGATAAATTTTGAATGTGTCCTAATTTGCATATTTGGGATGATGAAAAGTGCAACATGGGATAGGCCACCCACAACTTCCTATTCATTGGATTCATCAAAATTGACATATCTGCTTCAGTTCAAAAAATAAATGGGGGGTTCAGACTTTTGTATTCACCCTGTATATGAGGGGCGTTCAAATTTGACCTGGACTTTATTTTATTATAAAATCAGGAAAACACACACACACATATACATACACGAGTTATTTCTCAAAGAACTCTCCTTACTGCCCTACACATTTTTTCCAGCATTCTGGGAGCATCTGGATACCGGTTCTGTAGAAATCTTCAGGCTGACGTCGAAACCACATCATGGCAGCCTTTTTCACTTCCTCATTGGACCTCTGCCCTCCCAAGAACTCTTACAATGGTCCAAAAAAGGTGATAGTCGCAAGGGAAGTTACACCCGGGCTGTATGGAGGATATGGTAAGACATCAATGTGTCCATAGCCAGTTTGGCTGTGTGTAGTCTGGCATTGTATTGCAGAAAACAAACACCACTAGTAAGGAATCCTGGTCGCTCTTCCCTTAGTGCCGGCTTCAGGGGCATCCTCAAAATGTCAGAGAAGTAGGGTACATTTATAGTTCGACGTTCTTCCAGAAATTTGACATGAATGATATCCTTAATGTCCCAGAATACAGTCACCATCACTGTCATAGCCGACGGTGTCATCTTGAATTTCTTGGATCATGGTGAGTCTGTGTAGTCCATGCTCGCACGCTTGCTTTCAGGAGTATGGGGATGAATGCATGTCTCGTCAGTGGTCACAACATGCCTTAGGAAGCTCTCACCTTCCTTGTCATATCGCTGCAGCAGCATGGAACAGATTCCATCCAGGTGGTTTTGTGATCCTCAGAGAGTTGCTTAGGGACCCATCTGGCACAGGTCTTGTTGAATTTCACACTGCCAGTGCTGATGTTCAGTATTGAAGCCAATTCTCGGACATGGATCCGCCTGTTGCGATGATGCCATCAATGACAGCAGTTGCTGGCCTTGCCTTATGTGATTCACTACTGATGGATTCTCACCCTCCTTCAGACTTTTGGCACCAACCAAAGTCAGATGATCGAGACAAGAATGACTCGGTGAACTGTCTTTGAAATCTCTGATGAATTTCAAATGCTTTACACCTTCGCTGTGGAGAAACTTAATGATTATTTGTTGCCCCAGTTTGGTTGACACATTGCTTTCCACCATTTTGTTTAAAAAACAATCACTTGCCATGGCAACTGGATAAGTGGTGCTGCATTTGCATGACAGGTGGTAGTTGCCATCCCAACAATAAAAATTTAGATTTTGACAACAATGAAATTTACAAAAAATAAAGTCCAGATCAAATTTGAACACCCCTCATACAATATAGATAAGGCATGCGCTTTTCAAAAACTATTTAATATAAATACCTAATTAATATAGTATAATGTTTATGTGGGGTTTATAGGTAGTGGCAGCCATTATTTAACCTGTTTTTGAGTGATTTATTTTTTTGACTGCCAGATGTCAGATACTTCTGGTTGGTTCTCCAATAAACAACTCAATGCTGTTCAAAAGCTACTCAGTCGTGCGTGACAAATTAATAGCAACGATTCGCTGTGCCTTCTTCTAGAGTGGCACAATTTATTCATCATTTTCTTCCACTCATGAAATAAATTATTAGATCCAAGGCTAAGGAGCTGAGAGAAATCTGGAAACTTTTGTCAAATCAAATTGTTCATTGTTTTCAGGATGCAAATTACGGTTTTCAGGAGATAAATCACAATTTTCAGTGAACACTTTTGAAACTTAATTATTAATTTGACAACTGCAATTAATGATCATTTGGGTGATAAAAAACTTATTATTTTGGGGAGATAAAAATGTGACTGGTGTCAGTGTATATTTTTGGGTGCATAGTGAATTATGTGAATTTTAGCCGTTTTTGTCAGTTGTTTATGCTAGTTGAAGTGTTGTGGATCGTTTTGGAATAAATGTTGGGGTGTGAGTGTAGTGGTTTCGGTTGTTTGGTGGGGTTTGTTTGTGATCGTTTTGAAATTGTTCAGAGTTATTAAATTTTAGTGCTTATTTATTTTAATTGTCAGATCGTTATGAGCTTTCTGGCTATTGTCAATATAGGGAGGCTGCAACAATAGCTGTTGATGATCTTGTTGCAGCTTTGTTGTTGCAGCTTTTCCCGAAATTTAGATGGCAACAAAGGCAATGAGTCGTTGCTTTTTTTTATGTGAGAGTGATCGTTGTGTTTGATTCTCAATGTGTCGTGCAGGGAAGCCGTTCGCCTGCGTATCGCTGCCCTCCTTTTCAGAGATGTTCGAAGAGAATGCGTATGTTTTAGTTTTCAGGAAAAACAGGCTTTATTATTCTGCTAGTTGCTTCTGTTGATTGCAAAAACAAATATACCTGTCCTAGTTATTCATGGATTTGACTTACTAACGGAGTGAGAGTTTTCTTAAAATATTGCGTATGGAACACTGCACAACGATGTTCTTTTGTTACCTGGTTTGGATCAAAATAGCGACCAAGTTGAGAACTCGGCAGTGACGTCGCACAAAGATTGGTGATATTGTTCCTTTTATTATTTTTTTAAAATGATATCAGCATAAGTCTTGAGAAATCCGGTCTAACATAAAATGGAACAGAATTGTTTTGCCTGTCCAATATTAACCTTATCTTCTTCATATTTGTGCCGTAAACGTGAAAACTTTAACGAGTGTTGTTGTGACAAGAGCACGTTTTAAGCAACTAAGTTTTGCAAGTATTCTATGGGCTATTATGCTTGAAGTCCAACGCAACCGAGTTGGTTCATGGTCGTCTGCCAATTCAAGCAGTCCTTGAGTCAAAGTGATTTTAACGCCTTCAATCGTTCTCTGGTGATACCAGGCAGTTTGCCTGGGAATTTGTGAAGCGGAACTGGGCACATAAGGATGTCCCTTGAGCATTGTTATTAAATATAACAGATCAGTTGATCGGCCTCAACTGTTCACTTTTGCAGAGTGCTGACAGCCGATGTGTGTTGTTGTAGCAGTTCTGAGAGGCGAGTAGGGGGGGTGCTGTTGTTTATGTTGCCGGCGTTGTAGCGTCAAAATAGTTAAGTCAGGGGTTACTTCTCTCTCCCCTCTACCCCCCCCCCCAGCCTGTGGTGCTGTGTAATTGAAAGACACTGAGGTTGGAACTCGGCGAAGGAGAGCGCCTTCCTGTGGCCCCTCTACTTGATCCACAGCTCAAGAGTTCTGGTGGAGTTGTCAAGTGTCAGCCTTCGTGGTTGTGGGTTCGTGTGCTGGTTTTGCCTATGTTTGCTCTCTTTGTGTAACAGCTTATGTGCCAGCGAATGCAGTTTTAGCATCAGAGTGGATCAAGAAGTAGTTTTAAGATTGGATAGAGGTTGTGTTCAAGCCGTAATAGTATTTGATGATCCTGAAGTTTGTTGTTTGATCTTAATTAATTTTTTTTGGGGGGCCCCAGACTACTTATTGTTGTTAAGATGTACAGTAATTTTTAAAGAAATTAAATGTCTATTCTTTCCATAAGCTGCATATGCTCCTTGTCCAAGCCACACCTCCCCTCGCAAGTCTAGAACAACCCGCTCCTGCCACGCGCGGGTGCGCATTGTTGGAGGGTATTTTTCTGGGACCCCCACCCACGCGTTCAGGGCACATTTTGGCACCCAAACAGGAACTTGCTTGTTTGGAATTATCGGATTTGGGGTGGTCAAGGAGCAGGTTGTGTGCGTATGCATATTACCTGTGCGTTAGACGTGTCTGTGTTGATGGGGCACTGGAGCCCAATATGGTCGGTTATACATGCACTGTGCCCGCATTCTCAGGGGGTCGAGCCAGGATTAGTGTATCCGGTTGCCTTAAAGCCATTGAAAGTATTGGTGCACTTGGCCACTGGACTGAAGAGATTAAGTTAACAATGGCCACTGGACTGAAGGGAAATGCGGCCCGCAAAGCTGCGGAATTAGAGCTGTTTGACGTTGACAGCTACGCCCTGTTTCGATCTCGTCTTGGCCAAATATTCGGCCGTGTCAAGATAGATCGAGATTACGGGAAATAGCTGTACGACGTCGTTCAGTGCAGAAAGGAGTTAGTTCTAGACTTCTCGGGGAGACTACAACTTGCAATGGATCGATTTATACAAGCTAACCCGGCTATGGAAGCTACCCGTGAACAGTTGTTGCTGCAACGGTTTCGCCATGGGACCCTTCTCCCACATAAAAAGCTGTTAAAAGCAACAGCTCCGAAGATTTCGAGGACGCGATAAAATGCGCCATGGCGTCTGAGGAGCTCGAGCGGAGTCCCCATGGCGAAAGCAGTAGGGTCAAATTGGAGGCCAGCCCACTGGATTATGATGATGATGAACTGGCCGTGGCCACACGACCAAGGAAACATGGTAAAGATCCCGTTAGTGGCTCAGTGGTTCAAGAGTGCGCCTGTAGGCAAGAAATCAGAGAGATAAGGGGCACGTTGGAAAAGGTCTTGAAGGACGGGGTCGGCACTACATGTATCCCTAGAAGGGAGATTAAATGCTTTAAGTGTGGCGCCCTGGGGCATTATGCCCGTGATTGCCACCAAATGAAGCAGAAGGAATCTGCTCAGGTTGCCCCAGTGGAGAGCGAACCTATTGACCTCAAGAGAGGTAAAGATCACCTCTATCGTGTGCACGTGTTAATCCAGGGCCAACTGGTTAACATGCTAGTTGACTTGGGATCACAGGTCTCCTTTACTGACGAAAAGCTGTGTCGACAACTGCTCCAGGCCCCCATCCATGATGTCAATACGATGGTGCGAGGAGTAAATTGGTGGCTGTATTTACATCAAGCACAAAGTCACCCTAGATATAAAGATCCGGGGAAAGGCATTGCTCTGCCGTGGTTTTCTGCGTCACTCCTTCACAAAAAGGCCCTATGATGGGATCCTGGGTACCAACGCATTGGAAGGGGTGTCTTTCACTTGCTCTGTTGTGACTGTGGTCGATGGAGCTGATATGGATTTGGACAGTGAGGGAAGGGCTAGAAATATGCCGCCCCAGATGACTTCGAAGAGCACGCGGAGGAATCAGAGAAGCGTGAGAATGTCATCACAGCTGTAGTGCAAGGGTCGGTGCACCCAGGCGCTCGGGTGATGGTTTCCTGCACCGACAATTCGTCGGGTGGTGCCTTTGGACCGTTCAGGGTGTCTCGGACTTTGCCTGGTAATAAAGTTCAACTTAAGGGCTGAAGTTCCGTGACACCCAAGTTGTGCATAAGAGCCGGGTGCGGTTGATAGGCCTTCCACAGGGCTGTGAGTTAACACAAAATATACCCGAACCGGTAATGAGAGACGCCGCAGTAGGATCTGATGAGGAAGTAGCCCGGAGAATTATGGTTGATGTAGCTACAGAATGAGTGTGCAAGGTGGACAGTGGTTCCGTGAATATAAGCGAAATGGGAACTAATTGCCAAGTTCGTGAGGGTGTTGGAGTAGCCAAGGAGTCAGTTAATGTAAATCATGAAATCCTGGCTATCCCAGTCACGCATGGTGCGAAAGTGAGGTGCCCGTCGCAGAGTAAGCTGTGTGCATATATGCCGAATGTTGCACAGAGAGAAGGTGTGGTGCCTAAGCAGTCCCAGAGGTATGCCGTGGGACACGTCGCCTTTTGGTAGCAAACGGCATAATGGTTTTTGTGTGTTTCCGGAATGACTGAGTTGGTGTTGTGGTTTGTATTGTCATTAATTTTGTTGTATGAGTGTGGCCTTAAGTGGTAAAAAACTCGGATCTTTTATTCTAAAGGAGTAGCGTATGTGACTGGTGTCAGTGTGTATTTTTGGTGCGTACTGAATTATGTGAATTTTGGCAGTTTTCGTCTGTTGTTTATGCTAGTTGAAGTGTTATGGATTGTTTTGGAATAAATGTTGGGGTGTGAGTGTAGTGGTTTTGGTGTTGTTTGGTGGGGTTTATTTGTGATCGTTTTGAAATTGTCCAGAGTTATTAAATTTTAGTGTTTATTTATTTTAATTGTCAGATCGTTAAGAGTTTCTGGCTACTGTAAATATAGGGAGGCTGCAACAATAGCTGTTGATGATCTTGTTTAAGCTTTGTTGCTGCAGCTTTTCCCGAAATTTAGGCGACAACAAAGGCAATGAGTCATTGCTTTTGTTATGTGAGAGCGATTGTTTTGTTTTTGGTTCTCAATGTGTCGTGCAGGGAAGCCGTTCGCCTGCGTATCGTTCCCCCCTTTTCAGAGATGTTCGAAGAGAATGCGTATGTTTTAGTTTTCAGGAAAAACAGGCTTTATTATTCTGTTAGTTGCTTCTGTTGATTGCACAAACGAATATACCCGTCCTGGTTTTTCATGGATTTGACTTACTACCGGAGTGAGAGTTTTTTTAAAATATTGCGGATGGAACACTGCACAATGATGTTCTTTTGTTACCTGGTTTGGATTGAAAATGGGCCTTTTTCAAACGAGAAAGCGCGAGATTATGGCCGCGCTCATGTTTGATCGAAAATGAGTGTGACTAGTCAAGCGCAGCTTGCTGCGAAGGAATGAATGCTTATTTAGTCCCTTTTTTAAATGCACTACCACGGATATCATTGAAGGATGTAATAGAAATTGTTAGATCCAAGGCTTAAGGAACCGAGAGAAATCTGGAAACTGTTGATCAAATCACACCGTTCATTGTTTTCAGGATGCAAATTACAATTTTCAGGACATATATAAAAATTTTCAGTTCCTTCTTCAATGATGATCATTACTTCAAATTCATTTGACAAATGACATTTATTTTGTCGTCATTGTTGTTGTGTTGTTGAATAACCCGCAATAGACTACGTTCTTTTCAACTCATTATTTCTTTCCCGAGTCCAAAATGCGCAGTTTTAATTCTTCATTTTTTTTCGAAAGCCTTTTGATTGTACCAACCTGGTTTCATGTGGTGTACGTTTTTATATGTCTGCTTGTGAAATTTGTAATTCTTCTATATCCTTTTGTGTTTCATTTGTCCAAGTATTGGCTATTTTCAATTTTGACATATATTTGAAATTTTTTCCTGTGAGCCTATTGGGGTTTATTCTTTCAAGATTTTCATAAAAAACTATTCTCCTTTTCCTAACGGTACAGTATCAGTAATTTTTTCAATATGTGTGTATATTTCATTGTTGCGACGTACTTTAAATATCGACCCCAACATTTTTCTTAATATTTTTCTTTCAGCTACTTTCAGTTCTTGAGTTAACATTTTTTTGATCAGGGTCAGACACTTAGCTGTATAAAGTGCCTCTGGGCGTATTACTGTTGTTTAGTGCCAAAGTTTAGCGTTGAATGATATTGACTTCTTATAGATATCTTTGGTGAGAAAATAGGCCGATTTCATCTTACTGACTCTTGCTTTAAAAGCTTTTTTCTCTCATCCGTTTTGTTAAATTCTCCTAAATACTTGAAGTTTTATTTATCCTGTCAATTGTCATATTGGGTAGTCTTGACGTTCGTCATAAACTTGGTTTTTGGAAGGAGATTCTTAAACTATCTCTTTTAACTTTTCGTCATATGTGTTATTATTTTCATTGCATGGATTGCAATAAACAATCATTGCCAGTGCGTTTACATTTATATTGTTACTTACTTACATTTATTTATATTGCAATATGTAAAATGTTATTAAGATCCATTAATTAATTGATTGATTAATTGATTTCAATTAATAAAATTTATTATACAAAAGGTATATGTTAAATTCATGAATTATATTCAGTATAATTTATATCAAATTTTAATATTAATTAACGAAATAATAAATAAATAAATAAATAAATAAATAAATAAATAAATAAAAGTAATGATAGTATAGTGATTTTTGAAGTGATTTTCTTTAGTCATTCGTTTTGGTCTATTTCGCAACACAAATTTATTTGGAATAGCCTCCTTCTTAACTAATCTTAATCCATCAAGTGAATCCGTGAAATATCCTGAGTTAAAATCCAGTGATTAAACAGTTACGTCTTTATTAATCTATAAATTAGCACATACAGTGCTTTCCCTTGTGTGAACTTCACCCGTCAGCCTCGTTTTCAATCTGCCAAGGACGCCGCCATTTCTCAAGTCTCGTAAACGTGAAAAAGGCCCATAGCGACCAAGTTGAGAACTCGGCAGTGTCATCGCACGAAGATTGGTGAGTTCATTCCTTTTATTTTTTTTAAAATGAGATCAGCACGAGTCTTGAGCAGTCCGGTCTAACATAAAATGGAACAGAATTGTTTTGCCTGTCCGATATTGACCATATATTCTTCATATTTTTGCGGTAAACGTGAAAACTTTAACGAGTGTTGTTGTGACAAGAACACGTTTTAAGCAACTCGACATATGCATCTTTGCGACATCTGTTGGCAATTATTCTCCTTATATATAGATTCGTAAGGTTTGGTTTGGTTTATTAGAAACTTGGCGTCGACTACTAAGGTCATTTTGCGCCTTTTACACAAGTTATAACAGTACGCAGCCCGGGACAAACACAAACATCCATGCCCACGGCGGGATTCGAACCCACGACCAGGCGGACTCGAGTACTAGAAAGCCTACGCCCTAGTCCTCTCGGCCACCTGGCCGGCAGATTCGTAAGGAACAAAACCATAGTGCGATTTACTCGTTACGACATCTGTTGACCTATTTTTACTGGAACCAGTTGTTTTTTCCCATGGGAATGAGACTTTTTCCTGCAGAAAAAAAGTATTCGATAATCGCTGTTCTCATCAGAGGTACGAGGCCGAGCTGTGTGTGTCTGCTTACACAAACAACCCGTTTCTTGGAATGTTTATGTAAACCACCTTATGCTCTTAGCAGTAGGGGCTTTCGCTCCGAATTTTCCACGAATTCTATGGGCTATTATCCTTGAAGTCCGACGCTACCAAGTTGGTTCATGCTCGTCTGCCAATTCAAGCAGCCCTTGAGTCAAAGTGATTTTAACGCCTTCAATCGTTCTCTGGTGATACCAGGCAGTTTGCCTGGGAATTTGTGAAGCGGAACTGGGCACATGAGGCTGTCCCTTGAGCATTGTTATTAAATTTAACAGATCAGTTGATCGGCCTCAACTGTTCACTTTTGCAGAGTGCTGACAGCCGATGTGTGTTGTTGTAGCAGTTCTGAGAGGCGAGTAGGGGAATGCTGTTTTTTGTGTTGCTGGCATTGTAGCATCAAAATAGTTAAGTCAGGGGTTATTGCTTTCTCCCCTCTACCTCCCAGCCTATGGTGCTGTGTAATTGAAAGACACTGAGGTTGGGACTCGGCAAAGGAGAGCATGACGCCTTCCTGTGCCCCCCCCCCTACTCGACTCGCATCTCAGGAGTTCTGGTGGAGTTGTGTCCAATGTCAACCTTCGCGGTTGTGCGTTCATGTGCTGGTTTTGCCTGTTTCCCACTTTGTGTAACAGCTCATGTGCCAGAGTGGATCAAGAAGTGAATTGATCTCAATTAATTTTTTTTTTTTTGGGGGGGGGGGCAGACTACTTATTGTTGTTAAGATGTACAGTAATTATCAAAGAAATTAAATGTTTATTCTTTTCATAACCTCCACCTGCTCCTTGT
This sequence comes from Rhysida immarginata, assembly GCA_023313115.1. Classification (NCBI taxonomy): domain Eukaryota; kingdom Metazoa; phylum Arthropoda; class Chilopoda; order Scolopendromorpha; family Scolopendridae; genus Rhysida; species Rhysida immarginata. Next base: position 144,248 of record JAHWFO010070336.1, on the reverse strand, counting down.
CCAAGCAACACCTCCCCTCGCAAGTCTAGAACAACCCGCTCTTGCCGCGCATGGGTGTGCATTGTTGGAGGGTTCCTTTCTGGCACCCCTACCCACGCACTCAGGGCACAAAAAGACCACACTAATGAAGACCACACATCCCTCTCATAAGAGAACCTTATTAACCCCCCCCCCCCCCTTTGTGAACAAAATCAAAATAAAAGGGTGCAAGTTCTTACTAGATAAATCAAAATTTTATTTAAAAATTAGATCGGCACAATACTTCATAGAAATTATTAGTGTATTAGTAGATACAAGGTAATTAAATCAGTAATGCAATTAAAAGTAATGCAAAATTTATATGAGGCTCTACCCATCTCCTTTCTCTGTGCTAAGGTACATAGCGTTCTTTAAGTTGTTCACTAATAAAAGCGTCCATTCAGAGAGTTCAACCATGGATGAAGGAAGAATGGATCGAAAACTCCTTTGTCTCTGTGAGTGAGTGCTTTGAAAGAGCGCCATCTGGTTATTTGCATTCGTACTAACTCACCTAAGCAGATGACACAGAAAATTTGTATCGGTTTTAATCGGTTTTTATCATAACACGGGAAATTCATTGCGTGAACAAATGCCTTAATCTTAGAATATTAATATTTATTTCCTGAATCATATTTAGTCGTTCTGTGAATTAATATCTAATTGATTTGAGTGAAACTTATTTTAATTCAATTAATCTCTTTAATTAAATAGCAAACCAATCAAAGATGTTCGTGCTTGTTTGTTTATTGTTTCCAGAATCTAAAACATTATGAACATGGTTGAAATTAATACAATAAGAACGTTTAGTTGTAGACTTTTAAAAATTTCACATAACACCTAAACACATACTTTAAAAAAAATCATTTTTTTAAAATGGATTTGAAAATCCGTATGTCAAATTAATTAGATGGGTTAGTTGCATTTGTCAACAGGGAACGGGTGGGAATTTTTAAATCATTTTTATTTTTTATGTTTTCTTATTTAAACTATCTGTTTGTTTGGTTTTTTTTCAAATTTTATAATAAACTAGCAGAACCCGTGTGAAAAGATTTTCGCACACTATTAATGACTGAGCCGGCTTGGTGGACGAGAGGGCTGGGGCGCAGGCTTCAGTGCTTCTCGTGATCCTCGGATCGTGAGTTCGAATCCCGCTGTGGCATGGATGTTGTGTTCGTCCCTTACTATTCATGCGGAAGGCAACGGAAAACCACTGCATTAATATTCCTAGTACACCAACCTCCGGAAGGAGATGGCACATTAAGAAGAAGAATTAATGACTGAATATTATTTTTCACCAGAGTCCTCCATTGCCATGTTTGCCTTTATCGTTTAGCATCTCTAATCATATTAGTATTTCAAATGGTATAATTGTATAAATAAATTGAAACTGCACCTTATTAAATTCGCATATTTGGAAAGGTTTATACATTCAGACCTTGGAGTTTTCTATTAAACTTTATTCTTTAAGCTGCTGTTGAAAACTATTTTGAAAATTACAATTCTAAGTAATGGTTTAAAATAACGCTGTGGATACGGTCACGGCGCCGTGACCTGTCAGCGTTCACGATCAAGGACATAGCATGCGCCTTGCGCAGCTGATGATCAGTGATGAGCGAAACGGCTCTTTGGCAAGTGAGAATCGTTCAAAGTAGTAGTTCGCGAACGATTTGGCGTATATTTAAACGATTTACGCGCAGATAGTGAAATCAGATAATTCACGAAATACGCAACTCATCCCATGAATTGTACAAAGTCTTTTTACCAGCCGTGTGCGAAATAGAAACGAGTAGGGGTGGTGATGCTGCCCACCTTTTGATCGTCGCTATACTTCTACGGCCGCCTGTTTTAAATCGTGGACATAGACGAGCTAGCAAAATTTCTCTGGGAATATGAAGAAAGCAATTCCATTCAACTTTGGACATGCCATTCCAGAACTATTGACGGCGCTCGAAAGCGTGGGAATACACGTTTTGTGAAAGACGAGCTACGTTACACAGAAATAATGTATAAGCCGAGCTTGTCTACCAGACAGAGACCAAATCAGAGGTGAAATTTCATTATTTAAAATGAATTACAAATGTGAGAAATTATACACAGACTTATCCAGGGACACCGCCAGCACGGATGCCACGTGTGAATCGCACAGCGGCGATCAAAAAGCGGAACCCCACACCTCCTCGTATCAGTTTTCGCATTCGGGCAACAAAAATATTGTACAATTAAGGAATGAGAAATAGGAACTTGCATATTTTGTGAATTGTGTGATTTCACTATGTGAGCGTAATTTGTTTACATATACATGTACGCGAACGACTCCTTTGAACGATTCTTGCTTGCCAAAGTGCTGTTTTGCTGATCATTAATTATCCGTTACGCGAAGCGCATGCTCTATCCTTCACCACGTTACTTCCCTTTTTAGACCATCGTGAACGCTGACAAGCCACGGCGCCGTGACCGTATCCACAGCGTTAAAATAAATTGGTATACCAGTATGGATTTTTTTTTTTTAAATTTGAAAATTGGCATATTTCAGAAATCAGAAAATAAGTCATGATATAATTTTATGTTCCAATACATGATTTTACTTTTCAAATGTAAAAACCATGTTATCAATGAGAAAATGTCTTTCCTATCTATAGATTATTATACCAATAAAAATATTGCAACAATTAAAATTCTTCTGCCCATCTATAATCAATGTTACCTAAAGAGAAGGCCCGCTCACCGAAATGTTATGCTTTGTTACAGCATCATCAGAGGGTGAAATTTAAGGCTTATTATTATTGGATTTCTACCAATAATAAGCCCATTCGTAACTGTTCTAATGCTATTTCATTTAATAAACCTACGTGGTTGGTTTATTATTTTTACATAAGAAAAATTGTTTTAATTTGAAATAAACACGTAATTCAAATAAATTGTTCAATTAGAAACGCTAATTAAAATAAAAACTTGCACGTTATTCTCAGGGAAGAGGTAGAACGGGAGGCAAAGCTCGGAACTACTCGAAGCTGTTCTAATGCTATTTCGTTGAAATGAAAAAAGCGCCACCAAACTCTATAATGCCAGATTCTGAAACTAATGGCTGTTAGTTTTATTGAGCTCCTCCCACTGCTAAAATGGCTACAGCTGTGTTTAGCAGCTGCATCCTCCCCTCCTGTGCTATATTATTCCATCAACTGCTTTGAATTGTTTATTATTAAAAGTTGAGTTGTTGCATGTTTTTGCAGCACCAAATCCAGCATGAGTCCTTTTAAAAAAAAATGAAAAACCTTTATAGTCTCATCCCAAGTCGTTAGTACTCTAACGTGCATCTTGGCAGGCCATCGAGAGAGAAGGCCTGCTCACAGAATCGTCATACTATCCGCACATTCCTTCTACCTCAGCAGCTCAGCCACTTTCAGCCGAGCTCAGCAAAGTCATTCCTTTTTGTGATGTCGCATTTGCCTCAGCCAAAGCACAGCTACCGTGCAGTACCGCTACGATCGTTTTTATTTCAACAAATGAGCGGAGCTTCGCATCCCATTTTACCTCTTCCCCGTTATTCTCTTAAACTGAAAAAAAAAACAATGTAAACATGAACAAAAAAAACCTGACTGTTTAAGTTTCGTGTTTATTCATTGTTAGTTGCATGGGGAAAGTGTGAGACTGAACGTCTTTGTTAAATTTTTGACACACATCTCTCTCCATACTTTTGTGACATAGTCCACCGTCGCTGATTTTATATACAGTATATGATTCGATTGGTGGAGAAACTTGCTGTATAATTCATATAACATCAAAAGAAATAAGCGTATATTTTCATTATTTATTCGTTTTTTATTAATCACAGTATGTGATTACTCATTGTTTTGTATGATTAATTTGACCGTGATTTTACAAATGTTTAGCTTTATTATTATTATTATTATTATTATTATTATTATTATTATTATTATTATCATTGTTTGGGGAAGCCAAACTCGGATCAAGTCTGGAAGCCAATCCCAGAGGCAGACCCAAAAGAGAGCCAAGCCCAAGGGACTCAAATGCGAGGGAGGGAAAGTTATGCACTTGTGGGAGTATTGATGTTTGGGTGTAGGAACTTCCTTACTATGTGACGGGTGTTTAGAATAATAAAAATATAATTATTATTATTATTATTATTATTATTATTATTATTATTATTATTATTATTATTTATGGAGCACTCAGAGTAACAAAGGAATAAAAGCCGAACCTAACAAAGAGGGGCCACGTCAAATATACAAGTCCCAAATTATCCACCACGAACAGGATATGTCCCAATTAAACACTTAACCAAGGAACAAAACTACGGTTAAACATAAACTAGAACCCTAAGCTTGAGTTTCAATAAAATAATTGCGTACACGACGATTAAAATGAAAACAACTAACGGTGCAATCCACAGCCTGACACAAACACAGAAGACCGGATATCATATGGTAAATCATTCCAAACCAAGATTGCATTGAACGGAAGAAATTATATTAGGTATAACAAAACGGTAACGTCGAGTTTTCCGTATGTTATCACCCAAGCTGAACCACTCACTAACAAAACTAGCAGGATGGATATTATTCCTCAGAGCCTCTGTCAATTCAATAATAAAAGCAATCTTACCTATAGTCGGTAAAATAGGAAGTTCGTGTCTAGAACACATCAACGTAACCAATTCCAGTCTGTTCATTTTAAAAGCAGTCCTAATTACTCAGTTATAGGTGACTGACAGCCGATTTAGATTAATAATCGTAGACGAAGCCCAAAAAATGGCGCCATACTCGAGTTTTTTCACAATTACAGCTTTTAAAAACTGCACAAGTTGTTTCTTATTCAAGATTGTCCGTAACCTTTTAGTCAAATATATTTTGCAGTGTAACATAATAATCAACTGATCGACAAATTCATTAAACTTAAGGCTGGAATCAAACAAAATTCCTGTACAATCACTAAGAATACTCGGACCAAACATAATCTTTTTTTTCTGAACATTAAGACTGAGTCCTCTCATATTATACCAATTAGACAGGAACTCCAAATCATGAATTAGAAGGTCCATAATTTCATCATGGGTTTCAGTGGGATAAGTAGTAAACAAAAAGTTGTCATCTACGTAACTCATAATTTCTGTGTTAAACGAATGACAATAAACAGAAGTTGAAACGGCAAACAAAAGAGGCCCAAGGCTCAATCCCTGAACTATACCTCGAGTGGATTTCTTACTAATCAAGGGAGAAAAACTAATAACATTTGTTAGTTTCCTTGACTTTCGTTTTTGTTGCGCATCCTGAACAAGTTTTTGAGTTCTTAACTGTAATAATTAAAGCATTTTTTATAATTTACAGAATTTGTCCTTAAAATATTTAGGATGAAGACTTTCTTCAAATTTCCATCCCTATTTTGCAATCATTATATTTGTAATGCATCTATAGTATAAAAGCTAAATGTCTTCTTATACTCCAGTCCCTACTTAATTATATCAATTACTATTACTATGCAGTATTAGTTTACGAGTAATACAATAATGCGTATCTTTCCGTGTCCTTTGGAAAGCGGAAAAACAATAGCTTGGGATTATTACGACGATAATTGTAGCAATTTAGAGTTGCACATTTCTGTACGCCCGGCATGTTTGTTTTCAAATTTGCAGTGTCATCTGCTTAGTGTATTAGTACGAATGCAAATGCCCAAGTGGTGACACTGAAAAAAAAAAACTCACGCGCGACTCTATGGAGTTTTCGATCTATTCTTCCTTCATCCATGGTTCAACACACCAAAGCTCAGACTCACACTTTGTCCATTGAGCCGCCTTTGCCGATGGTTTCTCATGCTGTTTCCTTTCCGTATACACTCCTCAGTGTCGCCTTTATGGCGCAGGTCCGCCAAGGCACTCCAACCACGATGCCACCATTCCGTAGCACTTGCGTCTGACAAACAAACAAGCTACTTTGCTTCCATCCCATCGTCGATTCTCATATGTGAACTATGTCCTCGTTATCAAGGAGTATCTCCTCTCCAACACAACCTGAAAGGCGCTCGTCATTCTACGTTTCCTTCACTCCACGTTGATTAAGTTCATGAAGCCATTTGCTCCTGCCATCAGGCCAGGCTAAAGAGATGGCCGCCCAACGAGTGGGGACAATCGCCACACACTCGTTGATGAAATCAGTTCATGAAAAAGGATAAGAGAATAAGAGCCAAAAGAGCCTTTTCCTCCTTCGTTCAGTTTATATAATCGTTTGCATAAACTTGGGAGGAGTCTCAGCTAATCCGCTTCTCGCTTCTAAAATTTTCCCCTTGTATTTCTTTATTAAACGAGTTTTTACAGGTTTAAATTCCTGCCAAGAGGTCAATTCGGAAAAACCCCGAACTCCCCTCTTGCTTTGACTCTCCAACGGACGCTCTACATTGCCGTAGCAACGGAGCTTTGTGAACAAAACTACCTGCCCCCCTCCTTTGCTCTCAAACAAGCGCCAAAAGAGAAAGAAAAAATAAATAAAAGAGAAGCAAATTGACTAATTCTTAATGCTAAAGTACATGTATTAAAATACTAATTAAGATGAGATAATTGTCAATGACATAAATGTGTGACTGTGAGTCAGTGTGAGTGTTGTTTGGTGGGGGAGGTGTTCCCGTGTGTGTGTTTGTATAGAACGTGTGTGTGGGTGTGCACTCCATTAATTTGTTACAATTGTTTAGTTCGTGTTGTTTATTTTCTGTGAGTAGTACAGTTCCTTCGTTTTTTGGCGATGGGACTGGAACAAGTGTCTCAGGTTTCTTAAAAGCAGTGGAGAGCATTGGAGCAACGAGATAAAATTGACCGTAGCCAAATCCAAGTTAAAAGGTGGTGCAGCCAGAAAAGCTGCAGACCTTGAACTCTTTGACATGGATAGCTATGCTATCTTCCGATCACGACTTGGTCAACTGTTCGGATGGGTGAGGGTTGACAAAGACTACGGCAAAGAATTATATTATGTAGTGCAGAGGAGAAAGGAGTCAGTACTTGAATTCACTGGACGCCTACAAATGGCCATGGATAGGTTCATTCACGCGAATCCAAACATGGAGGCATCGAGGGAGACCTTACTGTTGGAGAGATTCCGACATGGCACACTTATACCGCACAAGAAGCTCATTAAAGCCACGGGGCCTAAAACTTTTGAGGATGCAATTAAGTGTGCCATGGAATCGGAAGAGTTGGAACGAGGCGGCCATGGGGAATGTAGTGGGGCAGCAGTGGAATCAGGAGGTAGGGAGTCTAGCGACAAAGAAGACGGGGCTACTGCGCGATCCAAGAAACGTAATAGACGTGCGACTAGCGCTGCAGTAGAACCGGTTGTACAAGAATGCGCATGTAAAAGCGAGATTAAAGAGATTCACGATATGCTGCAAAAACTGTTAAAGGATAAAACTGATAAGGGGTATCCCACTAAAAAAAGTGATTACCTGCTTTAAATGTGGCGCCCAGGGGCATTTCGCCGAGATTGCCTCCAGGAGGTGAAGAGGGATTCGGTACAGGTGGTGCGGGATGAATCCCAGCCGATTGTACTCAAACGAGGAAGAGACCGACTGCATCAGCTCGATGTAACGATACAAGGGCATCGAGCGGACATGCTTGTCGACACAGAGTCGCAAGTATTGTTCCTCGATGGGGAGCTCTTCCGTCAGGTCTTACAAGCTCCGGTGAAGGAGGTAGACATGGTGGTGAGAGGGGTGAATGGAGGATGCGTGCACATTAAGGAGGAGGTTGCGCTCGATATCAAGGTGCGTGGACGCTCTCTGCCGCAATGCAATTTCCTCCTTCACTCCTTCGTGGACCGCCCCTACGACAGGATCCTCGGCACTGACATACTTGAAGGCATCTCGTTCGTGTGCTCAACAGTCACAGTGGTGAAAACAAAAGAACAGGTTCGAGGTGAGGATCACAACGAATCGGACTTTACAAAGCGGGCTGTGTGTGATGTTAAAGTCGTAGAGGGAGCAATCCAATATGGGCACTCCACCAAGTGGCTCCAGGGATGCGTGCCATGGTACGATGTGTGGGACAAGAGGATGATGAGGGCCGTCAGTTTGGACCGGTAAAGGTGTTACGATTATTACCGGGAGGAAAGGCGGTTGTTAAAGGCTTAAAATTCCACGATGAACAAATAGGAAAAAAGAAAAATATTGTAGTATTAACGACAAATGTGGTGCGGTGTATGGAAGCGCAGGTGCAGGTGGATAGTCCTGTTACCTGTGGCACGGCCATGAATACAGATGTTTTGAACCCACAAGTTGCGACAGTAGATGCGAGTACAGAGTATGTGAAAGGAATTATGATAGATAAATCAGTCGGATGTGAAGTACATAGAAAGGGAATGATGATAGACAAATCAGTTGGATGTAAAATATATAAGAGGAGGGTCATGATTGACAAATCAGTTGAATGTGATGGAAGTGTTGAACCACAAGAGGGGAAGCTTACTCGCCTTAAAAGCAACGGGGTGTTCATGTCAAAAACACCTCCGGATTTGGCGAAAAGGAAAGTATGCCCAGGTTCAAAGGTCAATGGGAAAAAAACAATGCAACGAATATAAGAAGCCAGTGAGTGGTAACACATCCTCAATATGGGATGTAGACAAGCTCGCGAAATATAAATTTAAAAGAACTGGGTTTTGCGAACTCGGATTTTAATTTTGAAGAACAGGGTTCTTCGTGTGTCTTGGTGGGGCAAGTGTGACTGTGAGTCAGTGTGAGTGTCGTTGGTGGGGGAGGTGCTCCTGCGTGTGTGTGTGTATAGAACGTGTGTGTGCGCTCCATTAATTTGTTACAATTGCTTAGTTCGTGTTGTTTATTTTCCGTGAGTAGGTGGTAGTCGTAGTAAGTGTGTGTATTAAATGGCTAATAATATATTTATAGTAAAAAATAAAATATTTTTAGTGCCGATTGCTGAGAGGAGATTGAAATTTCCCTCCAGTACAACAATGTCTCGGCAAGAAAGGCTGGCTTTGTGGTAGCGGGGAGAAATTCTCCGAAAAACTGCGTGTCTTCTATGATAGTTTTTTGTATTGTTAAGTTTTTTTTGTTTTTGTTTTTTTTTGGAAAAATATATACGTAAGCGAGGGACGTGTGTAAAAATGCTGGTGTTGAGCAGAGAGGGTAAGCGACTGTTTAGTCATGTTCCAAAATGGCGCTTATGCCTAAGTCCAATGCCTGCAAGCGATTAAATAGAGAGAAGGTGTAGTAATTTTACACAGATCGTTATGATGAATACAAAGCATCAGTATACATCGGCTGAGTAATTTTGGCACCTACAAAGATGAAACAGGGTGGTACAATTCGAAGGACAGTCGAGAACAACGTCGATGTTCTGTTGTTTTCCAAGTTCCTCTAAGTTGAGAAATCACCTTGCCCTCAAAATACGGTGAGATCGTTTCTTTTATTTCGTCGGCGGAAATTCCCTTTGCTTGTGATTAAAATACATTTTGAATCACATATGCTATTTGGCAATTGAACCCGTCAGTCCCCGTTTTGCGACATTGTAATTACTGTATATTACGTTAGCGCTATTTAACGAAAGCAGTGAAGGCTTGTTATTGTAGACGCTCTTTTGTTTCATGAAAAGATCGCACGAAACTTACTGATTCAAACTGAGCGGCGATAATGAACTGATTATTTGGAACTTAAACTAGATTGTAGTATTAGTAGTGTATATTAGGCTGAATGGCAATTAATTAGTTTATGAAAATGCTATCTAAGCTCTGTGTGTGCGAGCTAATATAAGTAGCTCTCAGAAACGCTGTTGTTCATAGGAGAGTAGAGCGGCCTAGGAGCGGTGCCCAGATTAATAGAATCTCCGGGTTACTGTATCCCTCCCATTAATAGAAGGGATACACGACACATTCTAGCATCGAATAAGACGATGGCTTATATTACTCAACTCGAAAGGAGTAAGTAACAGGTGCATTTGTACCATAGAGAATAATAACAGCGGAGCACTTATGTTCGTAAAGCGCATTTAGCATTATGATTGTGAAGAGAGCACTCTAAAATATAGTTGTATTTTATTAAAGCATTAATTAATTATTGTTATTTATCTTAGATGGGGCCCCCCCTTGTTGCAATGAACTATGTAATATTTAATGGTATTATAATTTTATGGAACATTTTTTTAATTAATTATTAAGGCAATTAAAAGTTGTTTATTCACCTGACACACACTGAGCGAATTTCATTTTTTTGACCTTATACGAGTTCCACCCTCCCTTGCCGCCACGTGCGAAGGTTCGGAGTAGTCCTACGACCCCATCGAGGTCACGCCCCCGCACGTGGGTGGCAAATAACAAAGTCAAAACTCATAATTAAAATCTTTGCATTGAATTATGCAAGAAAATTAGACTGCAGTATTAAATAAAATGATAGCAAAAAAAAAAAAATTCAATATGTCACAATATAACAAAAGAAATGATAAAAAATAAACATATAATTTTTTCAAAACACATGTTAATATTTTATTACCTTCTTTTTTTTTCTGCGTTTCAGTCAATTTTCTATCTATGGTCATAATTGCTATAGCATCTCTCCTTTTTTCGCCTAAAAAACGTTCTTTGACTTCTAAAAACTGCATAAGAAATTTATAATTAGTTTATGTAAATATTAAGAGACCATCAAAAAATGTCAATTATGAATATAAAGGCTGGTTCTCATAGCTGCGACAGGCTGCTACTACCAACCACTATGATTACTACTGCGATTGAGAAGCTCAATTTGCAAAACACTGACACGATAGTACTTGACCACGACCTCTTTTATTACTCCAAGTAATAAAGGAGGTCATGACTTGACTGTCGGCCCCAGGGAGCTGATTACCCAAGGTGCTAATTTCAATTATGGCCAAACACTGCGCATGCACGGCTTGGAACAAGAGCCTCTTGTCGAGAGAGAATAAACATGGCATCCAATTTATCGGTACGTAAACGAGAGTGTTTTCTTACGTTGTATATGGGTCATTCTACCATAATGGGACCAAAACATGTATATGCAAGGGTAATGAACATTTATAACACGTTTTGGTCTTGCATAAACTATTCCAAACTTAAGATTAACTGGTCCTATGTCTTAAAACTTGTTTAACCATGTTTTAAGAAGAGTATATACTTTTTGTTATTTTTTAATTGATGCAGCCCTCTACTGAACATAGTTATATTGTTTGTAACGTTTTGCATTGATCGAGCTAATTAACATTTTTATTTTACGTAATGGTTTTATATAAAAATATTTTTGATGCCATCTGATTCCTAATATTCCATTTATTTCGTTTTTAACATGTAAAACCCTGATAAGTTAAATGAAATAATAAATGATATTATAACTGGAGATAAGCCTACCAAGCACCAGGTAAAGATTTTTCTATCGAAAAATGGAAGGAAAAATTCTGCGACTTGGGATCGAACCAGGAACTTCGGCTGTCATGGCCGACGCCTCTACCAGTTGGGCTATCACAGACACCTAGCCAGCCATGCTGACTCAAGGTGTCTTAAAGACAACCAAGTTGTCATGGTTGAAAGCCCAATGGGAGGCAGGCACTGGGGGAGGCAGGCAGGCATTATATAAAATTTAAATTCTTATTTCAACTGTTTTCAACATTCAAAAATATTTAATCCAACTGATGATGAGAAAAATTTTCGAAAACGTTTTTTTATATAAATTTTATCCCAAATATTTGGATCACCCCCTTCAAAATTTCATCTGTACTTCAAGATTATCGTTTTCCCCTATCAACATTATCTGCACAAGACTTCATCTGCATCCTCAATAGACTGGGTTTATTTCTACTATCAACAACATCTTCAATAGACTACATCCTTTGAGTTTTCTTCCATCTCACAAGTTTCTTCAAGATTGGTGACTTTATTTATTATTTATTTTTTTGTTTTTATTAATTCACGATTTTCCCCATTTTATAAGGAGACTGAACTCATTTAAATTTAAATTATTCATATAGAGCCACTTTGCCATGCTATTAGCTCAATGAGCTATCGACACAGCTGTCTAAAACTGACCACGGGAAGCATATATCATAATGAATGGAATGGTCTAAAAACACCATCCTTACAGTAGGCCTATGTCTGCATAGGAATAGATTGGATGGGTATAACTTGACCACCCACCTAATAGTCCGGACCTCGCGTTTCGGTATCTAAAGGAGTTCATCGGCAGCCTGCGTTTTAACGACGATGAAGAAGTGATAACTGCGCGACTTTCTTCACCGGCGGCAGACTACTATGAAGTAGACATGCAGAATTTCATTGAGCGCTATGACGATTGTTTAAATAAACTTGAAAACAATATTAAAAAATAGTTAAAGGTTTATAGTAGAAGTTTTGAAAAAATATATGGTAGCTTTGTTTTTATTACAAAACGGGTCTTACTTTCAAAATACCCCCCTCGTATATTGTCAAAATTAGGTGCATTAAATTTGGAGTACATTTTTATAGCCTGTAACCTGCAAGTTAGCTTACCTAAAAAATCGGAACATCAAGGTGATTGTGCTACATAAATTTAGCCTGTATACTGTAGAGGTATAGAGTACAAAAAAAACGAGCTCCAAAATTAATGCACGTAATTTTGACAATATAGCCACGCGCAATACTGGCAATTTTTTAGGTGCGCCCTTAAACGTGGTATTACATTATTTTATTTGTTATACAAATAATTTTAGGTAGTCACGGCTCCAAAACTGAACAATGTTGAGAAACAAAAACAGTACAGAACAAGAAGGGATACTGATCCAAACGTAGAGAAAAATATTTGAGAGCAGAATAAGAAAGACGGCAAAGAAAAAAAGTTATTAATTTCACAAGATTTTCTCTAAATGCTAGTCAACTCTGTTACAGGCATGTCAACCCTGTTATGTTACACTATTAGGAAAGAAAATATTAATAAGGGGTCATTCAAGTATTACATCATGCTAATTTATACCATCTTCATATTCCCCCCCCCCCCCCCCCCACACCACATTCCATCACATATGTCTGGATTCCCCCTTAACATGACATCACAAAACTTTTACCCCCCCCCCATTATTTAAAATATTATAAAGAAATAAACTACTTTATAATCATTATACAATTTTCCATTATTTCTAATGCCGTATATACCCGCGTATAGGCCGAATTTTTTTTTCGAAAAATGACCCCTAAAAACCACATTCGGCCTATGCGCGGGTCAGAGTTGATGAAAACTCTTATAAGTGGCGTTTACAAAAAACTAAGCAAAAATTTTATTTATTAATCCGTTTAGATTTCATTTATTACCCTTTCACTGCATAAATAAATTTCTGATAAGATAAAAGTATTATGAGAATCTCTAAAACGCTGTGGCGGCCATATTGGAGAAAGTATGAGAGGGGGAGGGGCTTCAAACGAAACCAGCGCATTTTTACGTGTTCTGTCATTCCAATACATACAGTAAATTAGTGGTGTGCGATCCATCGATGGTTTTGTTCGTCGTTCAATGGAAATTTCGATGGTTTTCAACCATCGAACGATTTTTACAAAACATCGATTGCAAGCGATGGTGGTTTACAAACCATCAATGGAAACTTCGATTGTACTTCGATGGTAAACGGTTGGTTAAGTCAAATCACCAATTACTCACTAGACTGCGTTAGCTAGGAAAACTGGTAATTAAATACATTAATCTAAACAGTATTCAAAATGGAATATCGAAGCATCGAAGATTCAAGAAAACTAAAAAATTCGATTTCGAAACAGTTTGAATATTGATACTTTAAGCCTACTGAAAGATGATCGAAACAAAATTGAAACCATGATCGAAAAATGGTTTATAACATAAAATACTGGAAATAATTTTTTTGTATCTGCTACGCATTGTAAAGATTATATACCGTTAAAATTTGATTGAATTCCAACAAAAAGTTTTCAAGTTAATCATTCAACATCATAACGCATTTACTTTTGAGTACTAACCAGCACTTGTTACAATTTTCACTGCGTAACTCGGAAACTTCTCGTTGGAATTCGATCAAATTTTAACGGTATACACAGTCTTATGTACCCTGTTATTCCTCCAAGTTTCATTAATCTAGGCTTTACAGAACCAGAGTTATTATTTGGAGTTCGGTAATTTGCCCCAAACTGTCGCATGCCTTTTGAACATCGATAGCCTATTATCTCAAAGCGCATAAAATTTAAGAGAGTCGGATGAAGAAGATGCTACTTTTGATGGTTTTTCCACACAATGATTTTCTTATTATAAATTTAATGTTTTTGTAATAAAAAATTTTTTCCCTCATGCGTTGCATTTTTTCCCCTTTTTTTGTCTCGGCCTATGCGCGTGTCAAGGCATTTTTCCACTTTTTGGGCTCAAAAACAGGGCGTCGGCCTATGCGCGGGTCGGCCTATACACGAGTATATACGGTAGGTTACTTTATTATTCCAAGGGACATTCTAAATGGGATCTATTGATATTAAATTTACATTTTCACTATTTTCAATAAATGGGATTATTATTTTTTCCTTATCAATGAACTGCTCATCGATCCATTCCGCGTCATATTGCTTTTCATCGAGGCCAACGAGATAACAAGGCCTGGAAGCGAAAAATTCACCTGACCAACTGGGTGCTAGCAACAATCCAACCTTCATTGTTTACAACAAAGGAAAAACACTGATTGTTAACGTCCAAGATGGAGACAATGAAGATTGGATTGTTGCTAGCACCCAGTTGGTCAGGTGACTTTTTCACTTCCAGGCCTTGTTATCTCGTTGACCTCGACTTTTCATTGATGTTCATTATGGCTAAAACTTCCTATCGTTTTCTCACACTATGAGATGGCTGTATTTTTGGCATAACGGGAACTATGCCACAGCTCTTTTGATGACGCCTCAAATAAATGAGGCATGATAGGTGCTCACTACAATTATTTTTATTGTTTTATTTTTCAGTGATGGGAATGCTACATCGTATGGTATTTCATTAAATTCAACAAATAATAGATTTTCTTTTAATAAACTGTTTCGCAAAATGCTACTTTTAAAAACAGATGGATAGTTTCCATTACCTTCTGCTATGTTGAGTCCTGTATCCTTCTAGAAAATGGGCACTGGAGGAAGTAGAAAGCGATTTGGCATTATTTTCAATGAGCTTCAAAACAGAGAACAACATTGCTGATCCGTCAAGAAAGGTCGCTACTTGTTAAGTATATTTAACGTTGAAGAATATGATTATATAAAGATTTTTAAAATATTATTTTTTAATTTCAACAAGATTTAATATAAACAAAAATAATATTAACCTATTGTTCAAGCCATGTAAAGGAAATTTCTTCCCAAGTCAAGTTCCGAATTTTTAGTCAAGTGTTAAAATTATCAGGATTTTAGACAGTGCAGCTCATTAATTTGTGGTTTGATTTTAAATGTATATTTCTGTATATATTTTAAATATATATGTTTGTGTATATTTTTAAGTGCTGCTCAAGGGTTTTTAAATACGTAATGGGATGGTTTTCTTTTTAAATGTAAATATTGGATATAAGATTTTTATATTTAGGGGATGGAAGGTTTTTATAATTGTTGATAATGGCTCAATTATTTGAGTTTCAAATTTCCTATATTTAAACAGTTTTACGATAGGATATGTAGTCAGTTTTATAATCTATTCTTATTTTTGTTTATATTAAATCTTGTTGAAGTTAAAAAATAATAATTCATTATTCTACACACGTTGTATTGTATAGTGTATACAGTTATAATTTTATAACGTCCATTTTACAATACAATGGTTTATTAATGTTTAGATAAAATCGTTTTTCATCCTTTCGGACATCATCAGTATTTCCAGTTTAAAAATCTTTATAAAGGTCACTACTTATTTGCAGGGGCTTTATTGGGACTTGGAATAATGAAAACATATAGACTCCCCATTCTTAGACTCTGGGCTGCCTCTGAAGTGACCGTGACGTGACACAGTGTTTCATCCCCCTCCCTCCCCCTCGTCACAAATTGTCATAGAATAGACCCCCCCCCTAGCAACGTGACGTAATACTTGAATGACCCCTAATATATGTATTAATGAATAAATAATAATATAGAACGTTTCTAAATGTGTGTTACATTAATACAGTATAGTTCTAAGTACATGTATTATATAAGGCTTTAATAAGGATTGTCAGCAATTAAAGCATTTAAAATTTTACAGTAAACTTTATATTTTACCAAATTTGAAAAAAAAAATAAATCATTTAATAAACATTTCAGCATAAAAGAAGTATATACTGAAAATGTATTACATTTATTGTGTTTCTACAAAAATTCAAGCATGCAACAAGTGATTGTTTATCTATTAGATTAATTTAATTTTGGTAACAGGGATGACAATTTTGGCACACCCTATAACCTAATTTAAGCCCTCTTATCTAAATTGTGTACACTTCAGCGCTGCCACTTGATGAAAAGGCTACATAAAGTAATAATGTCATTATCATAGAAAGTCACTGGCCATACGTAATTATACACCTTTCAATATCTCAACTATGGTCCCATTCTGGTAGAATCACCCATATAGCTTTAAAAAAGCTGTATACCCATTAAAAATTATCAAATAATATAAAGGGACACAGTTTTAAATTTGTCTGTGATAATATATTTGACATTCCTCAACACACGAAGGCAGGAGAATGGGCAATCCCACCTCCCCCTTCACTGGAACAGCATTGACAAAGCCAGCTAGAATAGCTCCCAAAGTAGCTGGCTTTGGTGCTGATAAAATAGAAAATAAAAAATTCATTTATTTCACAAATAAAAAAGAATTAAGCCTTTTTTAATTAATATATTTTATATAAAATAATTGTTTTTACAGGGTGACAATTATTGAGCTATGTGAAATAAAAAATCAAATTTTCAAAATCTACTGAGTTCAAAAATTTTATTTAAATGTTAACAGTAATTACAGATAATTGGTTTTAGTTTATGACATGTCCTTGGGCTATTTTGAAACACAATTCATGTTTTCTCAATATTTTCAGGTGTTTTCACACTTGCTCGACAGCAAACATTGCCAACACTGTCATCACAAGCACTACCAGTTCTCTCGAACTTTTCAAACAGATTTTTGATTGTTATAACACTTGGACCTGTTGTCTTCAGCTTATACTCGGTCGCAAATTTCCTTTGCGTCGCAATCAGGCTATTATCGCTCGAATAATAGGGCTTGACGATCGATATACACTCAGAACACTACATTTCGACATTTTCATTGAAAAATGAACAACAACAATACGAGTGCGCATGCTCAAAAAAAAACCCAACATGCCCTGCATTCAACCGCCAAGTTTTAACTGAATCTCGCCAATTGTTCAAAAGTTATCAAGTTTTTTCATATAGCTCAATAATTGTCACACTGTATATCACAACAACAAAAGGCTCACCTAGACTGAATAATTATAAAAGTTTTATTTTTCCTAAAAAGAAAAACATTAAACCATCTACTGTTTCTTATATTTACAAGTTTAAAAATCAATAATCTACACTGCAAAGACATATCAAAATAGATAACATTTATTCATAAATAAAATAATATTTAAAACAGAATCTTCTTGTTATAGTAAATACTTCTATGAAATCAAACAAAGGATTCAAAATAATACAAATATTTTTCAAATTATATAATTAATTAATCATTAAAATGTGTAATTAAAAATTTAATTTTTAAATTGCATCAAAAATTTGTTATCATAAATAAATTGAAAATCGTGTAATTACAATCATAAAATAAATATAAATTATTTCAAATAACACACAAAAAGGTCCTGGATAAGTAATAAGGTAGAGTGAAAAATAAAGAATATGATTACCTTAACTGTGGATAGCAACATCAATAGAAACACCAAAAAGAGAGTCACAACCACACATCCACAACAAGATATTTATTAACCTGGATACATATTTCAGACGCTACGCGTCCCTTTTTCAACAAGACTCTTTTAGATATTTATTAACCTGGATATATATTTTGGACACTACGCATCCATTTTTCAATAAGACGTAGCGTCCGAAATATGTATCCAGATTAATGAATATCTTGTTGTAGACGTGCGGTTGCGACTCTTTTTTGATGTTTCTATTAATAAGGTAGAGTATTTATTAGCAGACATGTTTCGGTTTACACCATCTTCATAGGCTATACAGCTACTGTCCGGGACTCAAGAGAAAACCTCCGAGTTACACAATTCCATCACTACATGGCAGAAATGTTTGGGTGAGTTCATTTCTAAAAAGGTTGGAGAGGGGTATTGCAATTGTTGTCATATTGTTCTCCTGCGTCGCACATTGTCTCTCCTCGTCTCTGCATTGTTTTTGTTGCGTGCGTGCTTTAGACAACAATTGCTGGAAAAAAATACGACAACAATTGCAAATCCCTGTCCAACCTTTTTAGAAATGAACTCACTCAAACATTTCTGCCATGTAGTGATGGAATTGTGCGATTCAGAGGTCTTCTCTTGAGTCTCGGACAGTACCTTTATGGTGAAGCTACAATAAGCTAATAAATACTCTACCTTATTGCTTATTCATGACCTTTTAGTGTGTTATTTGATGTTTATAGCAATATTGGACAGCATGGATATTATGAATACGATAAATTATTTGCTAAATTATTAGATTATGAAACGATACCCACCGACTGCTAAAAGTTTTGTATCATTTAAATTTTTTTTTGATAAAAATATTTTCATGGAATTTTAAGTAAAGATTTTATTTACATATTTTAATTATATATTTAAAAAATATTTGTATTGTTTTCTGACTGAATCCAAGTTTTATAGACATTTTATAAGTACGAGGGCTGTTCAATAATGAATGAGACTGAATTTTTCTTCAAAAGTATGAACAGTAGCAATAATCTGTTTTAACGTTGTGAGAGATTGCCATGTGGCGTGCATGCCACATGATCGAACGTGTTTAGTTCCTCACTATATGTGGCAGAAATTGAAATACGTATCAGTTAGCCCTTTCCTGGTTCAAATCCAGGCTATGGAATTTTCTTTCCTATTTTTCATCAATAAATTAAACATACGAAGCATGGTGTAGGAAAAAACTCATCGAATATTCTCGAGTTAATTTTTTTTTTTAATTTCTAAAGTACAAGCAATTTGCTCATGTGCCAATAATACGGATTTTTGCCTAGTGGCCAACCACGGGTTAATGAACAAAATTTTGTTAGTTTTCATAAACAATAATAATATTGTCATTAATTCTCTTTGTCTTACCTGGATTTCGTTTTGTGCACGTTTTTCATAATCTTCCATAACTGCAGTCATCAACTTTTTATAATTGTTATAACATCTAGGCCCACAGAAGTACTGTTCTTTCATTTTCTTCCCTATTTTCTCATGGTATGCTGCATTTAAAATTCTCAAACACCTCTTGGAAGAAGCTTCAATATTTTCTTGAACAATCTTTGTATATGCTTCTGTAATCTTCTCCTATTATAAATAATGAAAAACAAAAAACTTATTTTACTTGAGAGCAAGGCCCATAAAAAGGAATATATCTTATCCAGACTCTTATTGGAATACATCTTATCTTATTGGAGGCCAAAGGAGCCCAAATGATGCATTGTATTCCTAATACAGTGCTCCCACTAGAATTGACCGAGGGCAGGGTGTCAACTGCAGCAAGAGGGCACATAATGCAGTGTCAAGGCATCTCATGGAGAAAGGGGGCGAGGGGCAGGGGCAAGGCTCAAAGTGGAATGAAATTATATACACTGAGTGATCATATTATTATGACCACCCTGTCAGTATCTCGTTGGGCCACCTTTTGCCTTTAATACTGTGGTGATTCTTCGTGGCATTGATTCCACGAGATGTTGGAAGGTGGTGGGAGGAATCTGACACCATGCCTGATGGATAGCACTGTCTAATTGTGCTAGATTAGACAGTGGTGGATCCAGACGTCTGATGGTTCGTTCGACTCGTCCCACAAATGCTCAATTGGAGTGAGATCTGGAGATTGTGGGGGCCACCGAAGTAAGGTAAAGTCCCCCTCATGTTCCTGGAACCACTCCTGCATAATACGAGCTCTGTGGCATGGCGCAGTGTCATGCTGGAAGTAGCCATCTCCATTGGGGTACGCCATCAACATGACAGGATGGACTTGATCAGCGACGATACGGAGGTATGCTGTGCCATCCAGACGCTGTTCGACGCGTATTAACGGACCCAACCCATGCCAGGAAAACATTCCCCAGACAATAACACTGCCCGCACCAGCCTGAAGGGTTGTACTCATGCATGCTGGGTCCATGCTTTCGTCCTGTTTGCGTCAGATTCTCACGTGGCTGTCTTCATGATGTAACTGGAATCGTGACTCGTCAGACTCGCTTAGGAGCCGTTCTTCATCTTCCTCAAAATGTTTCGCTATTGCTTGTATATCCGACCACTCATAAATGAACGGGATATTTTCAAGATCAGCCAAATCTAAAACTGAAAGATGTTCAATAATGCTCACATCTGCGTATCTAGAAAAATATGTTTGAAAACTATTTAACCATTGTAAATAAAATATCTAATTAAATAGGGAAAATAATTTAAACCATTAAAAAATCCATATCTTGCTTTTATATTTCCTTCTAGCTTAAGTAGCATGTGGTAACAAATAGAAATAGAGCACAGGCACAGCCAAATACAGGGCATCTCAAAAATGTACTAACACTTTGTTTTTTCAGGTGTAACTAATGTAACAGAATGGCAGGAGATCAACTTAGCTTTGAAGAGAGAAAGTTTGTCCTTAAATGTTATTAGAAGACCGAAAATGCCACGGAAGTGTAAAGACGGTTCAGAAGGGAATTCGATAAACCGCCACCAACTCACCGGACCATTGCTCGCATCCGAGAATAATTTGAAGCAGATGGAACCATTCATAACGTCAACAAGAAACGTTCTGGACGACCACGGACATCCACCAGCCCTGAAAAAGAAGAGCAGGTGCAGGAAACCCTCATTCGATCCCCACAGAAATCTCTATGACAAACGGCTCGGGAGACACACATCTCAAAAGATAGCGTCCATCACATCTTGAAGCGTCAAAAGGTCATCATTGTGAACATTTGCAAACATTATTCTTTAATTACACTTGTCTTCTGTAATTCAAGCCTTTAAACTTGTCTCTATGTTCATAAATAATGTTTTTATAGTCATTCAAAGCATTAGTACATTTTTTTGAGACACCCGGTATATGACAAAATGTATAAGCCTAAGTGTGTGGTTTCTGTTTTAAAAAATCAGGCGGAAGGATACATGATAAGCACTGTTTTTGGGAACGAACGCACTACTCTCATGGCAGGGCGCAGCGCCCTCCTAAAATAGGCTAGTGGGAGCACTGTAATAAAATTCATTGATACACTGTAGATGCTGCTTTACATCATTCACTAATTATATTTAAAGACAAATGACATCAAAATTTGACCTATGTATTTTTTGTGCTATATTTAAAGAGGAGTTTGAAAAAATAAATTCTGCACAAAAACTTTTCAAAGAACACTACATGTATTATTTTAAGAGTTATTTAATTTCAAAGGATTAACACCTACATCATTATTCCTTTGATCATCTGACGTCAAAGTCAACCAGGCTGCTCTCACTCACACTGATTAGAGTGACAATCAAATTAATCAGTCTCTTTTCTTTGCTATTCATTGTCTCTCTGTACCTAATATTTTACTTTTGTTTGGTCAGTTAATGAATTGGATCCCGGAGATGGGTAGAACAATTGGTAGAGCAAAAACTGGCCAAGTATCAGGAGAAGCTCCGAAGTGAATCAAATGCAGAAAAAAGAGGAGAAATTATCTGGTTTAAATGTTTGCAGCCAGGGCATATGGCTAGAGCATGTCCAGTGGTCAACATTATCTGTTATTTTTGCAGTTGCTTGGGACGCACACAAAGATACTGTTGGGCAAAGAAGAACAATCAGCAGCGAAAGTTGTAATAAATGCTTGGAGTGTGATAGGCGAGAAAACACCTATGCACACCCTTAAGAAAAATTGTGGTGTGACATATTAAAATATGCCACTACATCTTTGGAACTATGCATCCAAACATGTGTATTGATTTTTACTATTCAATGTATCACGGAGAACCGACCACGTGCGGGTGATTTATTATTGTATGATATTCATCAGGTGCAACTAATTAAAACTTAAATACGTCTGTTCCTTTTGTTTTACTACCTTGGTGTATAGTAGAAAGAAGTAGTCAGATTTATCATGTTTATTATTATGTATTATCAATTTCATCTATTATCTGTAATGTTAAATAGTTTAAAAAAGCAATCTGTGTTTTAGGCCTCGCTTCTCGCTCTTTGTTCTTTTGGCGTGAAAAGAAGCAGATTGAAGGGGGGGATTAACTAGCCATGACCTCCTTTATTATTATAGACCTGTTTTAATGAATAATTCCATTGTTGCTTTTTGCATTTCTTAATTTTGCCATGGCGCTGTTTAACCTCCCTATCTTATTCTTTCCAACAATGAAGGTTACATTGTTGCTTGGACTAAGATGGTCAGGTGACTTTTCAGTGACGTTAAAAACAAACTGAATAAGCATTCATTTCATTAACCAAATTTAAGTTTCTTTTTATTCGCTATTTAACTCCTTTTTAAAATAAAAGATTTTATGCAAAAAAATTTTAATACGTTATGATCTTTATTTATTTGTTTGCACTACATTTTATTTATCTCAGAAGGTAACCAAAGGGAGGTTAAAGAGCGCCATGGCAAAACTGAGAAATGCCAAAAACAACAATGGAAATTCTTCAGTAAAATAGGTCTGTAATAATAAAGGAGCAGGGCCGTAGCCAGCAATAAATAAAGGGGGGTTCTTTTTTCCCATAATCGTGGACTTTTTATACATTAACTAATCAAGCTTTCATAAAAACTCTAATTTTCTTTTATTTCATTTCATAAGTAGTTAATAGTATTTTAACAATGATACTTTTTGTGCATACATTTTTAATGATGATTTTGTTCAACTTACATACATAATACCCACATATATTGTACATAATATTATATTTAAGGCAAATTATCGGCCTGAATAAAAAATTTCACCTGTAATAAGGCATCTTCAACTGGCCGACAGTGTGCCTCATATATGTGATATAATGTATACTTGGTTATTATTTGTGTAAAATAAATAAAGATACACTGGTAATTTCTTAGATGATTTCATTCTTTTGAATAAGGAAAATGATAATTCACGTGACATTTAAAAGTGATGTAAATCTCATTTTTCTAGGATGGAGATTGGCAAATAAATCAACAATTTTATTCAGATCAAATTTCTTATCATAATGGATATGAATTAAAGCCAGAGCCGAGAGTCTGTCTGTCTGACTTTCTCAGATAAGTGTGGAATCATCATATCCACTGAATGATCTTTCACATTCACATGAAGTTACTGGTAAAGAACAAACATATTCTAATAAAGAATGTAAATTAGGAAATGGGAAATAACATTTCATCACAGTTAGCTAAGGCTGATGAACAAGAAGTTGGTAATTCTTCAATTTCTAGTGTAGACCATTTCTTTTTCCAACGTAAAAACTCTTGGCAAACAATTTCAGGAGAATCAATTACTAAATGGCTAAAAATTTGGGCATCCTCTAGACTGAAAGTGATGTTTTTGTCAGTATTGCAAACTTGGGGGACAAGTTTTAACAAAGACAATGACTGCAATGCTATAGGTGAAAACTGAGTTGTTAGTTCTTGTTTAATGTGATCAAGAAATGGAACCATCAAATTTTTAAAATAGTTATCTTCGGTAGAAACACTTTTGTCAGTTATGATCGAAAAAGAACGATCTCAAACTGTATAATGCTCCGTTACTATAGTCCCTCAAAGAAAAAATTAAGGAAAAGAAAAACATATTTTAATTTCCTACCTTGTCGATGGACCTCGGTGTAATTCATGACTTGTGTCAAATCTTGTGTTTTATGTACATTATTCCTCTTGAGACATAAGATTAATTTATTGCCAGTGTATTAGGCCTAACAGAACTCTTATCATATTTGGTTTCTGCCTTTTGCCCGCTCAAAAATCAAATGAGAACTTAAAGACTTCGCCACCAGAGGACTCTGAGTGCACTAGACCAATCACAAAGAATGTCAGCCACCTAGATCAATCAGATGCACTTGTGTTCGACTGCACGTGTTTTCAGTATTTCAATCCTACCACAGTTCAAAGTACCAGCTTCAAGATGATATTTAAGGAGGGAACCAACAAACAAAAGGCCGAGATAAAAAGAGTAGAAGGTAGCGCAGGTTCGTATCTTTCCCGAGAGAAACTGTTCAGCCAATCAGCAAACGGCTAGGCTGTGGCGTCAGAGTTTGCTAGAGCAGACGGCTCTTCTGCATGTTTGAATTGTTTTTCTATCGAAAAACTCTTTATTGTCCGGAAAATAATATAAACATTGATCAATGGTGTATTCTTAAAAACAATAATTATCTGAATTAAATGATTAATCAGCAAGATGTCTAAATATGCTATTTTTTATTGTCAAAACAACAGCAAAATTAAAAATAATGACATATACATTACTTCAAATTTCCAAATCAGCTCCAAAGAACTTAGCTAAAATTTGGTGTCAAAAATGCAAATCAGCTCCAAAGATTTCATATAGAAAATTTAATTGCACATAAAATCGGTAATTTTCGACCAATATTGAAAAATGGAGCTATTCCATCTAAAAATTTACAAAATGAGACTGAAGTAGCAGAAAGAGAACTTCATTACGAAAAACGCGAAATAAGATTAAGAGCTTGACAACACCTGAAGGATTTGTCACCACCAAGAAACAAAGGTAACAAAAATGTACTAGCTGCGCAAAGAATTGTACGAAACATTAGGATCATATTGTTTTTATTGAATATACATTGGAAAATATTTATAAAACTATGTTCAGATAAAAAGCCAGTGTTGAATAAGTAAAAATCAAATCAATGTTTGGCAAAGTTAACCTTTGCCTAATGTTTAATGCTTATCAGATAGCCAGTGAAATCAATACGGTATGTTTCAAATTTATTCGGACACTTTAAAAATAGCACATTGTCAATGGTTTTGACCTTTATTTAATTTTCTACAACAATAATAATGCTTCAAATTAACTAATAAGCTCTCTAAATATAACAAAAAACATAAACAACTCGTTATTAACAATCACATTTATTCGGACAGGACCAACACCACCTATACAGAAGGCCTGCGCACAGAAACTGTATACATTGTTACATCACCGTCAAACGGCCAAAAATGACGGCTTATTATTGGTAGAAGTACGATTAACAATAGCCGCTACTGTGTGATATAACAATGTATGACGTTCCTGTGCGCAGGCCTTCTGTCTAGGTGGTGTTGACAGGACCCTCACTACTCAATGAGACAACCCATTTACTATTGGTCGTTGGTATTTATGCAAATTAAAGTACTTTTAAACATTGCATGGGTCATTTCATTTTCACTGGGCTTCGAATTGAAACACTGAGCTAAAATGGGACGAGGCAAAAACGTCACCGATTATGAAAAAGGTCAAATTGATGCCTTTGCTAGCCAAGAAAGTCCGTACGTGAGACTGCTGCTTTTGTCAACAGAGCAAAATCGACAGTTGCTGATTTCCTAAAATCAAAAGAAGTTCAGAAACCACCAAAAAATGAAACGGGGCCGAAAGCAATCTTAAAACCTCGTGATGTGCCCCACATTGTCAACACAGCATCCAATGAATGCACATCTGTAAGGCGAATTCGAACTGAATTGGAACTTCCATGCAATAGTACTACAGTGTACAGAGCCAAGAAAAATTCATCAGTGCTGAGACACGGATGTTTGCGTTCCACCATTAACAAACCACCACAAACGTGACAGATTGACATGGGCTAGAACACATTGTTAAATATTCGTGTCTGCGAAGAAATGCAACTTCTTATATTAACACACACAAGTTTTAGTCCATTGTAATATTTATTCTTCATGCTATTATGGCTTAACGTTGTTACAAGTGTAAAATACATGCTTAAGTAAAACATGGCGGGACCGGAAGTTAGATTTTAAAAAGAGGGAACTACTAAAACGTGAAAACGGTTAACATGTCCAGCAAACGAAATTTAAATCTTTATACACAAAACGAGAGAGGGGGAAAAACAAATATGATTTATTATCATTACAAATTTAGAATCTATCCAACACCCCCTCTTAATAAATCATTCTTATATTTCAGCAATGTTCATTTTTCTGATCAACTGCAGGAGCTTCTCTGCTGGAAGAGGCTTGGTAAAAGCATCAGCAATCATTTGTGAGGAGGGGCAATATTGAAGTTCAATAACTCTTTGTTCATGTAGGTCTCGCAGCAGGTGGTATCTAATGTCAATGTGCTTGGTGCGCTGGTTTATTCTTTCAGTTTGTGTCAATTTGATGCATCCTTGATTATCTTCAAAAAGTATAATGGGAAAATCAATACTTATCTTGCAGTCTGAGAAGAGTTGCTTCAACCACAATGCTTCTTGGCTTGCAGCAGCAGCAGAAATATACTCTGCTTCGGTGGATGACTGGGCAACACAGCTTTGTTTTCGACTATTCCAAGAAATAGGACTTCCATGAAACATGAACACATATCCACTTGTGGATTTACGATCCTTATGGTCTCCTGCCCAATCCGAGTCCACATAGCCTTCAAGAATTGTATCCTTATGGTTGCTGAGATGGAGCCTTACATTCATAGTGGCTTTAAGGTATCTAAATATCCTTTTCAGTGCATTCCAGTCTCGTTGACGTGGTTTTTCTATTCTTCGACTTAAAATTCCTATTGCAGCAGCAATATCTGGTCGTGTTGAGGTCGATATATATATCAGTGCTCCAATAGCTTCTCTATATTTTTCATTGCTAGGTAGTAAATCATGATCTCCCAGATAATGATGATAGTCTGTACACATTGGCATCTTGGCAGGTTTAGCATCTTCCATTCCAAATTTATGTAATAATTCCTTTATTTTATTCTGTTGATGTAACTTATAGCTACCATCATCTTATTTATCGATCTGGATTCCTAAATAATACGTGACATCTCCTAAGTCTGTCGTTTCAAAGTTGTTATTGAGATGTTCAGTTATGGTATCAACAATACTCACGTCATCACTGCATACTAGGAAATCATCAACATAGAGGAGCATATAAGTTCCTTTCTCTATCTTATGATATAAGCAGGGGTCGGCTTTGCTCCTGGAAAAGCCCATTGACAGTAATTCTGTATTTACTCTTGTGTTCCATTCATAGGCTGACTGTTTCAGCCCATATATACTTTTATTGAATTTGCACACAAGGTCCTTTTCGTTTTCTTTGATGAATCCTTCTGGTTGTGTCATGTAAATGTCTTCTTTTATGTTTACGCGTAAGAAGGCAGTCTTTATATCTAGATGCCTCACAACCATTTTTCTCTTCGCTGCTATGGTCAATAGTACACGCATGGTAGTTTGTCTTGCGACGGGTGCAAATGTCTCTTCATAATTAACTCCTTGCTTCTGAAGGAAACCCTTGGCGACAAGGCGAGTCTTGAAACGATTTATTTGACCATCACTGTCGTATTTTAGCTTGAACACCCATTTGTTTCCTATGGCCTTTTGTCCAGGTGGCAGAGGCACTAATTCCCATGTCTTGTTGTGGTAGAGGGATTCCATTTCTTCCTCTGCAGCTTTCATCCATTTCTGTTGTATATTGTTATCCATTTGCAAAAGATCATTCCATGATTGCGGTTCCGGTATTGGCTCTATAGTCGCTTTATATGACAGTCTTCTTGCTGGAATACCTTTTGTTGTTCTCGACGAACGTCTTAACTCTTGTTCCTGTATTTGGACTTCAGTGATTACTTTTTCTGCATCTCCGTTACTTGACGTATGTTCGATCAGTGGACTTTCATTGGTTGTTGTTTTGTTGTCATTTTCACCAGTTACTTTAGGTTGCTGTTCGATGAAATCTACATCTCTGCTAATTATTTTCTTGTTAGTCTTGGGTATCAAAATCCTGTATGCCTTAGCTTGCTCGCTGTATCCGATGAGTATCCCTTCTTCAGCTTGCAATTTAATTTGTTCCTTTTTTCTTTAGGGATTAGGGTAAATGCCTTGCTTCCAAAAACTTTGATATGTCTTAGGTCGGGAAGTCTTTTATTCCATAGTTCGAATGGGATTTTCTCACATGCTTTAGTGTATAGCCTGTTTTGTAAGTAATTGGCTGTCATTACTGCCTCTCCCCAATAAGTGTTGCTCATGTTAGCATCCAATAGCATACACCTTGCCATCTCCATAAGGGATCTGTTTTTTCTTTCTGCAGTACCGTTTTGCTCTGGTGAGTATGGTAGTTGTCTGGTGTTTTATGCCCTTCCTTTTTAGATAGTTTCTTAGATCTTGTCCTATGTATTCACGTCCACCATCAGTTCGCAATATACGAGGTTTTCTGTTGAAGTTGTTCTTTACGAGAGCAATGTACTCCTTTATTTTGCTGTCAACTTCATTCTTTCTCTTGAGTAGATATACTGTCGTGTATCTGCTGTAATCGTCAATTAATTTGAGAAAGTAAACATTTCCAGCAGACGTTTGAGTTCTCATGGGTCCACATAGATCACTATGTATCAGCTCTCCTGGACTGGTTCGGCGATTTTGTGATGATTTCGGGAATGGCTTTCTTGATAATTTGCCCTTGATGCAACATTCGCATGTGATCAACTCATTGCAGTTTGTTAACTTAATACCTCGAGCTAGTTTTTCATTGTATAATTTTCTTATGGCGTCAGGGCTTCTGTGTCCCGCCTTCTGTGCCAAAGGTGCATACAGTCCTTATGTCTTTGTTCATTTGCTATATTTGCTCATTCACCACATATGAGCCTAAAGAGCTGTTCATCAGCAGTTGCCTTTGCTATGACTTTTCCTTCATGTTGTATGAAACAGTTTTCTCCTTTAAAGATCACAGACAGTCCTTTGGTGGTAAGCTTCCTTACTGATAAAAGATTATTATCCAGATTAGGCACGTAGAGCACATCTTTCACTAATATTTTACGTTGGTGGCCTTCTGAAGTATGAATTATATAGCCATCACCAATGCCTTGAGATTCAACATAGGTATTATCTTATAAACGTAGGAGTTATGATAAATATATATACTTACTTACTTACTTTTCAAACCCGTTTATCCATTAGGGTCGCGGGGGCAGCAGCCCTATGGAGGATCTCCAGCGATCGCGATCTTCCGCCATCAGGCGCATGTCCTCCCTGGTAATATCCAAGCGACTCGAACCCAGATTCTCCATGTAGTCTAGCCCCCTGGTTCTAGGCTGACCCCTTGGTCTCTTACCCACCGGCTTGGAAAATAACAACTGCCTAGGAAGACTAGTTTGCGGCATCCGTATCACGTGGCCATACCAGCGCATCTGAGATCTCTTAATGCGGAGAAGTAGCGGCTCAACACCTAAAGATTCCCTTATTGTGCTGCTGTACTCTCTATCTAGTAGGGTAACACCTGCCACACCTCTCAGAAATCTCATTTCGGCTGCTTGTACCCGCGATCGCACTCTTTCGGTCATTACCCAAGCCTCATGACCATAGGTGAGAATGGGGACAAAGATAGATTTGAAGACGGAGAGCTTGGCTTTGTTCTAGTGAAGAAATGTTACACGGACACAGGGAAGCACAGATGAAGAAGGTCTATGATGGAAGTTTGATGATTCGTAACACTAGATCTTCGTTTCTTCTGTGTTTCCTCTGTATTTCATCCGAGTTTCTCCACAAGTCCTGCATTCCATTTATGTTTTCGTCCTTCAACTTTTACTGTATCAATTGGGTGACTTTTTCATTGTTTTTCTTATATTTATTTTAATTTATTTGTCTTCATTTAATTAAAGGAGTGTTATTTATCCTAATTAATATATAGGTATTATCTGCCAAATATACCTTTTCTTTCTTATCTGTATTAAACTCAATGAAAAAGGATCTGTTATTTGTCATGTGGCCGCTTGCACCGGAATCAATATACCAGTCTTTATTTGAGTAGGTAGACTTGCTTTAAAACAAAGGGTTGGTTTCAGAGTTGGCAGCTAACTCAGCCTTTTCTGCTTCAGTAGCGTTTCTTGTTTTATTTTCGTAATTAGCTTTTGATGCTTTCCATTTTCGGCAGTCTTTCTTAAAGTGTCCTGGTTTATCACAGAAAAAACAGTTTCTATTTCCTTGTTTATTCCGGTTTTTTTCTTTTCGTGAGTTAATCTTTAGAACTGATTCTGGAGCTTTTTCTTCGCAGTTTTCTTTTCTTCTATTATACTCATCGAGTAATTTGCCTTTTACATATTCGAGCGTTAAGTCCGATTCTGGTCTTGTTTCTAAGGCTGTGATTAAGGGGCTGTATGATTCTGGTAAGGTACATAACATTAAGGCGGCGATGTTACAGTCTTTCAGTTCTTCGCCTATACCTCGAAGTTGTTGAACGGTTTCCAACATGGTGATTATGTGGCCTTGCATCGATTGCCCAGGCGTATAACGGAATTTATATAACTTTCGATATAAGAACAGCTTACTTGTGAGATTCGCTCTTTCGTGTACATTCTGTAGTTCATCCCACATTCCTTTTGCAGTGACACAGTTCTGAATGTGAACATACTGATCATCACCTACGTGGAGACCGATGTTAGCAATGGCGCCGCGTTCCTTTTTATCCCAGTCTGGCGGAGTATTTGTCTCTGGTTTCTCTTTTGTGACTACATTCCATCGGCCTTCTTTATAGAATAGCATCTTCATTTTCAATTTCCAAGTTTGATAATTTGTATTATCCAGTTTCTGGATGCTGAACTTCGTTTCTGTTGTACTCATATTTGGGTGGCGGGAAGAACAACGATGTCACGATTCAGGATAACTAGAATGACGATACGCACCGGAAAAACAGTTCATTTGTATGCTAGGCCCATAACCTGTTAGATATTCGTGTCTGCGAAGAAATGCAACTTATATTAACACACACAAGTTTTAGTCCATTGTAATATTTATTCTTCATGCTATTATGGCTTAACGCCGTTACAAGTTTAAACTACATGCTTAAGTAAAACATGGCGGGACCGGAAATTAGATTTTAAAAAGAGGGAACTACTAAAACGTGAAAACGGTTAACATGTCCAGCAAACGAAATTTAAATCTTTATACACAAAACGAGAGAGGGGAGAAAACAAATATGATTTATTATCATTACAAATATAGAATCTATCCAACACACATGTCCTGGGCCGACGAATGGTTGGAAATTTTTTTCTCAGAAGAAAAAAAATTCAATTTGGATGGACCGGATGGGTGGGCATGCTGTTGGCATGATTTGAGAATAGAACCAAAGACATTTTCAAAATGTCAAATGGGTGGCAGATCAGTGATGGTGTGGGGAGCATTTGGCTTTAATGGAACGTCAACATTGGCGTTTATTTCCAAAGATTAAATTCAAAGGGGTACCAGGAGATCTTGGAAGAACATCTTTTGCCTGCTGGAGCAGTTGTCTGTGGAGAATACTGGCGTTTTCAACAAGATAATACACAATTCAAAGGACACCAAAAAGTGATTGGAATCACATAACGTGCGAGTTTTGTCGTGGCCATCCAGAAGTCCAGATATCAATCCAATCGAGAACTTGTAGGGCATTATGGCCAAGCAGGTGTACAAAAATGCACGGCAATTTTCATCAGTTTCTGAATTGAAGTCTGCAAATGAAGATGCCTGGTACTGTCTGGATCCTGGAACTCTTCAAGAACTCATTCAATCAATGCCAAACAGAATTTTTGATGTCATCAACAAAGGGGGAGGTCACAGTGGACGTTAAATATTTTTATTATTGTTTAAACTGGTGCTAAATCGTGCCTGTCTGAATAAATGTAAAACACTCAATTTCAATTTTTTTCTAATTTCAAGTGTTTTTTATTTTTAATTACGAGTTGTTTATATTTTTTGTTATATTTAGAGGGCCTACAGTTCATTTGAAGCATTAGTATCCAGTAGGTCGTGGTTGTAGAAATTAATAAAGGTCAAAAACCATTAACAATGTGCTATTTTTAAAGTGTCCAAATAAATTTGAAACATACTGTAATGGTAAGGAAAATAACATCAAAAATCAAAGTAAAACAAGTAAATGGTCAAAATGAAACAAAATAAACAATTTAATTTGAAAAAGGTCTAAGGGGATTTTTTTATGCCACACCTCCGGATATTAGTAATTAAATACAGAAAAATAGTAAAGAAAATTTCACTGTCATAGTATATGTTTGATAGCAACAGCTTCCATATAACCTGTAATTCAGTAACCCGAAGTTTCTGTTTCGATGAAATTTTCTTTACTATTTTTTTCTATTTACAGAAAAATACTAAAAAAAAAAAAAAAATTTCACTGCCATAGGACATGTTTGATAGCAACATCTTCCATATCCACAGTGGCTTAGCGGTTATAGCATCAGAAAGGTAACCTGAAGGTCTCTGTTTCGAGTCCGGCGGTGAATTTTTCTCTATTTATAAATAATGGAAAAGAATACAACATAAAAAGTAAACGATTCAATATTAAAAAAATAACATCAAAAATAAAATAATGATGTTAGTTAAACAAATAAATTCAATCGCCTTAAATGAGCAAATGCTCCTATCCATTAGCATCATTAGTCCTCTTCTTCTTCGCAAACTCCGACGTCATGCAGATGGATTTGCTCCAGCCAATGGCAGCGCAGCTCAAACCCGCGCTACCTTCTACTCTTTTTATCTTGACAATAGGCACTGGTGCTCATTCTTGTGAAACAACAGGTTGAATTGCTACTTACAATTATCATGTCTCAAGGGAAGAAGCTCAGCGATCGTAAGTGATTAGGCTTAAGGTTACCTAGAACGAACTTGGTTTACTTAGACCTACTGACACTCTGAAAAAATGAACTGATTGAACTTTAAGAAGGGACAATTGACTTTGATTTTATTGCGTTTTAGGGTTACAGTATTCCTCCCTTATAAAAAGGAATACAAGACACGTTCTGTGTCAAAGACTTGTAACAAATTGTAAATTATTCATTATATTTTTTGTTAACTTTGCTCTCATATTGTAAATTATTTTGTCATTGCTTAGGCCTATCTACCTGATTAGATTGACTGATACAAATATATTGAGTTGTATTTATGTTTTCATAAGATATTGTCTTGTGAAATAAGCCTTTATGAATGTAACTTGTTATTGTATCTTTGCTTAGGCCTATTTACTTAATTAGATTGACTGATACAAATATATTAAGTGGTATTTATGTTTTAACAAGATTTTGTCTTTCAAAATAAGCCTTTATGAATAAGACATAGTCTCTTGTATGAAGTTAGTTTGCATTACAATAAAATCACGATTTCTTTTGTACTATGTGTTTCTCCTTATTTTGCTCACTATTGTCCTATCTTTCTATCACAATGGCGCCCGAACAGGGACAATAGTGGGTGGAGAACACATAGGTATTACACAAAAGTTTTCGAAAATGGAAGGAGAACCGGACCACGGGGAAGATAGCGTTGTTGCGCAGGGGGAAAATGTGTCTGAGGGAAATTTGAAGTCCCAGACCGTGGCTGGCTATTCTCACATGATACCTATCTTCTCTGGGGAGGAGGGTAAATTTAGGCCTAGAAGCTTTTCTGGCAATAGTGGAAGATGTGGCTGGAATGGCCAAATGAGATGATCGCCTAAAAATAAGCATTATAAGAGCAAAGTTGAAAGGGGTGGCTGCCAAGAAGCTGTGTGAGATG
Source organism: Rhysida immarginata (assembly GCA_023313115.1). Classification (NCBI taxonomy): domain Eukaryota; kingdom Metazoa; phylum Arthropoda; class Chilopoda; order Scolopendromorpha; family Scolopendridae; genus Rhysida; species Rhysida immarginata. Next base: position 110,421 of record JAHWFO010070336.1, on the reverse strand, counting down.
ACTTTATGAAATAAAAACATATTCTGAATTTCATGACTCTTTTAAAAGGGTAATGACTTTTAAGAAAGCTAGAGGGGACCCTTTAGGGGATTTTATTAATGCTCAGCAAGTTAACAGAGAGACTGTAAATGAATATGCTTGTAGATGGGAGGTGCTTTGGAAAAACTTAATACATAAGCCTCCTAGTTGGGCAGACAAACGTAAAGAATTAATTCTAGAGAGATTCCGAGAAACTGTGCTCCCTAATCATAGGGTGTTTTTGGCACAAGGACAACCTCACACTTTTGAGGAAGCTGTTTGCTTAGCTAATAAGTCCGAAGACCTTCATGTTAATTCATCAGGTTTCTGAAGATTTTAAATCTCCAATTGATAACACTCTAGAAACCATAAAAAAACAAATGACTGATTTGGCTGCCCAACTACTAGAAAAGGAAAGCTCGAGACAAAGCAATTCAAGATTTAACAAATCAGTTAGAGAGCATGAAACAGGAACTAGACATTATGAAGACTAGGGATCAAAACAGAAAAGTCATTATCTGTTTTAAATGTAAAAAGAAAGGACATATTTCCAGGTTTTGCAAGAGCAAACCTTTAAATTAGTAGTGACCACCAGTGGAAACCAATCATGGGGGTCACAGGCCAAAGAACAGAATCTGGTTGAACTACAAAAGGATCATAAAGGGCTTCTTAAGTTAGAGGTTAAAATAGATAATGTACCCTTAGAATTTTTACTTGATACGGGATCTGAGATGTCCATAATTGATGACAGAATAGCTAGATCTCTAGGGAATAAAATTGATTGGATAAACAGTAATTCATTTGTCCGGGGAATTAACCTCCTCAGTCTTTGTGTCCTCATTTGAGGACATCAGTTTTCAAACGATTGTGAAGGATCTATTAGAAATAAGCCATTAAAACCTTATGTCTCTGACTGAGGACATCTTGTAGTTTTAATTTCTGCCACTAGATGTCAGATGCAAGAAGAAACGGCGGGAAAATTTTGATGTCAAAATGGCTTCACGAAAAAATACACGTTGGTCTTCACGAGGTGAGTAATTTTACTTTGAATTCTTCAAAATATCTTGATTATAAATAATTTTTCTATTGGATGTTGAACAACAGTGTTATATAGACATACCTATGTGCTAAATATTTCTTTATTAATTATAGCTATCTATTACGGTCACTTTGAAAATTGAGTCCTCAAATGGGGACATCAGGGTTTAGCTTTGGCATTATGTGCATTTGACGTGAAAATAGGATGAATGTTGTCTTACTGTATATGAATGAAAATATCACGTATACAACAAATTTTTTAATTTCCCTTTAGGCAAACATAACTGGGGGGCTATGTTTAATAAGGAAATAATTTTTGTACATAACTGAGGGGGGGTTGCTCGTCCCAGTACCCATCCTCTTACAAACTAATACTATTCCCTTACTGTATTTATCAAAGTTTACTTATGAATGTAAAAAATAATGCATATATCAAATAATATAAATATATTTTATGAAAATTGTTTTATATAAATCATTTGATTAATTTTTTTATTTAGGCCTAGATGAAGAGGACATGTATAGAATATTGAAGGAGGATGCAAGTGATTTATCAGATGTATCAGATGAATCAGAAGATGAGTTTGTTCCTCTCAATAATTCAGATTCATCAAATTCTGAAAGTGATACAGATGAACCTGCACCAAACATCACCAATGCATCATCAATGCAAGAAAGACGTGAAATCTGGCAAAAAAAATTGTACTTATTTCTATAAACAGTGCATAAATCTGTTTTCTATAAGGCATTTTGTATTAGCAAAAATCATATTTGTTAATTACTGGCTATTTCTCTAGATTTCAGAATCGCTTGGATCCAATGACTGATTCAGCAGTGAATCCTGAAGCTGATGAAAATGAAAATTCAAAACTTCCATCTGAATATTTTGCATCATTTTTCGATGATGTGTTTTGGGAATGGTAGCGACAGAAACAAACGTGTATGGTCTGCAGTGTAGTGGAAAGATTCTAAGTACTTCAGCAGATGAAATGAAGCAACTTGCAGGCATACATATTCTTATGGGATGTCTAAAGTATCCACAAGTTCGTTTATACTGGAGAGCTAACACTAGAGTTAATTTAATTGCAGACTACATGACAAGAGACAGATTTTTCGAGCTTCGGAATCACTTACATTTTACAAACAATCTAGATCATGTTGCAGAAGATCCTGATCGTCTATGGAAAGTAAGACCACTGCTAGAAAGGGTCCGAAATGCATGCCTCATACATCCTAGAGAAAAATTTAGTTCAATTGATGAGCAAATGATTCCATTTTCGGGACAATGTGTTGCTAGGCAATACATTCCATCAAAGCCCAATCCTGTAGGATTAAAAAATTTTGTGCTGTGTGCTGTGGATGGACTACCACTTGATTTCAAAGTTTATATGGGAAAGACCACATTTAGTGAAGAATCAGTGAAGGAATTTGGAGCAGGTGGTGCAGCAGTGAGAGCACTGACTGAAACAATACCCAAGAATGAAGGTTATCAAATATTCTGTGACAGGTTTTTTAGTGGCTTTAGGATAATTGATTATCTTAGTAATATAGGCATCTACTACACAGGAACAATAATGGCGAACAGAATTCAAGGGCTAAGTAGAAAACTGAAGCAAGATAAGGATATGAACAGATGAGAGTATGAAGAATGGGTCCGAAATGATGGTGTTGTAACAGTCCTAAAGTGGAAAGACAGTAGATCTGTATTGCTTGCTTCATCTGTTTGGGGTAGTGCACCACATGATCAAATCAAAAGATGGTGCAAAAAGACTAAAAAATATGTAGATGTTGAAAGGCCATTAACTGTTAAGCTGTACAACCAAAATATGGGCGGGGTAGATCTTCTAGACCGTTATATATCATACTATAGAATCTACATCAGAACACGAAAGTGGACAGTTAGAGTTTATGCTCATCTTTTGGATTTTACTTGTGTTTCATCTTGGATTTTGTACATTCGTGATGCCAAGAAATGTGGCAAACAGAAAAAAGAACAGCTGTCTCTATTTGAGTTCAGAATGGCTTTGGGAGACGCTCTGATCCAAGCTCCAAATTACAACGAAAGCAGATGTCGTCAACCAGGACGGCCAAGTTTGCAGGAGTTACCTGTAGAGCAAGCTGCCAAAAGAAGAAAAGTAAATCCCATTCCACAAGGTGAGTTGCGCTATGATGGGCGTGTTCATTGGCCTGAACATGTGTCTGCCAAAAATCCTCAGAGATGTCGACGAGAACATTGTAAAGGAAAAGCACGTGTGAGGTGTATGAAATGTGATGTTTTCCTATGTTTACAAAATAACAATTGTTTTGAGTTATTTCATTTTAAGAAATAAACATTTTTTTCAAATCATATACAAGTGTAAAGCATTTTTTATGATTTTGGTACACACGCAGTTTTGGTCAGTAAATAATATGCTAAAACCTGATGTCCCCATTCGAGGACATGATATTTAGTACTAATAAAACTATTATAAAAATAAATTAAAATTTTTTTGGAGTTACTTAGGACAATAGAGTTAAGCTTTTTAGGTCAAATAATTTTTTCTACAGCTCTTTAATCATGGGGACTGAGGAGGTTAATGGACATGTGTCCTTGGTTGATAATGCCATTATGGCGGAATTGGAGACTGAAGTAGGAAACTTAGGCAGTCGTAGATTCTTAGTTATGGATCTCTCGGGTCGTGATTATGATGGAATAATAGGGGGGGGATATTATTAACAACATTTCTATTGAATGTGGGGAGATTCAGGTTGAGGAATTGAAACTTATCAATCTTAATAACGAACAGAGGAGAAGGCTTATGGGGCTACTGACAAAGCTTGCTGACTGTTTCAGTCGAGACATAAAGGAAGTCAATGGTGTCAGGGACTATGAAGTCGAATTTAAAGTCAAAAAAGACAAACCGGTATTTGTTCGTCAATATCCTATTCCTCAGGTATACCTTCCAAAATTAAAAAATATATTTTAGATTATTTAAAAGCAGGAATAATAAAACCCACTAGGTCAAAATGGAACTCGCCTCTTCATGTAGTAAAAAAGGACAATGGAGAAATCCATATGACTTTTGACTTAAGAAAGGTAAATGAAGTTACTGAGGCTGTAGATTACCCCATGCCTAAAGTACAAGAGATACTTCAACAGCTCCATGGTCAAAAGTATTTTTCCATCCTGGATCTCCATAGTGGATATTATCAGATTCCTCTTGCACCTCGCCTAAGAGAATATTTTGCCTTTACTACCCCTTGGGGTAAGTACCAGCTGACCAGAATGCCTCAAGGGGGTAAGAACTCTTCTCATTTATTCCAGGCATTTATGTCTGAGATATTGGCTGATCTTATTGGTGAAAGAGTTTTTGTTTTCCAAGACGATGTTTTAATTTATACAGTTGACTTTGAAGAACACCTAAGAATATTAAATATTCTGAAAAGGTGCTTGACAAATTTTGAAAAGGTGCTTGACATCTTTTCTAGAAAAGGCCTCATTATCAAGCCATCAAAATGCCATTTTTTTATGGACAGGGTGAAATACCTTGGTCACATTTCATCAATGGAGTCCAGCCAGACACAGGAAATGTCCATGACATTCTTAATTTAGCCCCACCTGGAAATGTGAAAGAGACACACTCTCTTATTGGAGCGATTAACTTCTATCCTTTTTTGGAAAATTTATCAGAATGTCTAACCCCTATTACGAATCTTACAAAAAAAGGTGTGAAGTTCCTTTGGGACAAGAATTGTGAGGATGCTTTTCAATTAGTTAAAAGAACTTCGGGGAAAACTTTTGCCATCTGACTATGGGAAGGAATTTTTTCTTCACACTGATGCTTCTCAGGGTGCTGTTGGTGCAGCCTTACATCAAATGCACCATGGGAATATGCAGCCGGTAGCTTTCTTTAGTGCCAAGCTTAAAGGAAGCCAGTTAAATTACAGCACTATAGAAAAAGAAGCATTAGCAATTATTCTTGCTGTACAGCACTTTAGACATATTATCCTGGGTTTTCCAGTGACCATTTTATCTGACCTTAAACCTCTATCATTCATGAAAACAATGAAAGGAACCAATCAAAGACTACTTAGGTGGGCAATTGAAGTAGAGGAGTATAACCTCAAAGTTAGACACATAAAAGAGAGGGATAATTGTATTGCAGACTTATTGTCTCGTTCCCAATCAATTGAAGTCAATAACTCTAATTTTTCTGATGAAATAGACTGGAAGGAAAGAATAATACAATCGCAAGCAATGGACCCCAATATCAGAGATCTGATAACCCGTAGAGAAAAAGGAAAAAATTACACTATACGAGATGGTATCGTATACTATATAGGAAAATTGCATCGGGGAAAGAAAAAATTAAAAATATGAGTAGGAGAGGATGTTAGAGTCAAATTGTTAGAAATGGTCCATGATTCTCACTTGTCAGGTCATAGGGGATCAAACAAAACTTGGAGAAAGATTTATTCTGACTATTATTGGCCCTCTATGTATAGGGATGTCTCGAATTTTATTAAAACTTGTAAGGTATGTCAGAAATGTAAACTCCACACAGGTAAAGCTCTTTTTCAGGAAGGTATTAAGGCAGCCTACCCCTTTCAAAAGATTGCTATGGACGTGATAGGTTTTTGTAGATATTTTCACCCGTTCTCCTGAAGCAAAGGCCATTCCAGACAAGGCAACTGAAACTACTGCTAAAGCTCTTAATGAAAAAATCATATGTAGATATGGAGTACCCAAAGAATTAATTTCTGATCGGGAAGCAAACTTTACATAGGAGCTGATGAGTGTGGTGGCCAAAGACCTAAACATTCATCATCACTTCTCAACTGCTTATCGTCCAACATCAACTAGTTTGGTAGAAAGAATGAATAAAAGTATAGGGGAAACTCTAAAGGTGCGTTCCCATAGCTCGCTTGGAGCGTGAAGCTTGAAGCTTTGTGCGTTTTGGGTGTGATTTTTGAAGCTCAAGCTATCCTAAACACCAAGCTGATATGCACGAGTTGCGTATAGCGCTAGGAATTTCAGGCTGCTTTTCGCTTCAAGCAGATATCTAGTTTAGTTTGCTTTTAAAGCTATTAGCAGCTTGGAAATGACTGAGGCACATGCGCAGTACGCCTTTCTCTCATGACAGCAATGGGTGCGTGCATGGGGTCGTGATGATAGTGTGAATACAAAGGAGAAAAGTGAAGGAAGAATTCCGCGAATTGTACATGTATTTGTTTCCCTTTTCTCCTTTGTATTCATGATTTGTTTGATGAATATCTTCAGTTTATAATTATTTCTTCTTTGAGTATTTATTTATTTATTTCTTCTTTGAGTATTATACTATGGTTTAAAATTTTTTTATTAAATATTTATTTATTTATTTTATTTATTTATTTATTATTTTATTTATTTATTTATTTATTTATTTATTTATTTATTTATTATTTTATTAATTTATTTAATTTTATTTATTATGTTACATTTGATTGAGCTAATTTTATATAACTTTTAATTTGTTATTTTATATTACTTTTATTTTGTTTTCATTTTATTAATTTATTATACATTATATTCATTAATTAGTTTATAGTCTTTATTGAATTTATTATATATATTTAATTGTTATTTTGCTCATTTTATTTTATTAATTTGTGTATTATTGCTTTATTTATTACTTAAGTTTATTTAATTAATTAACAGTTCTGTTTATTTAAATTTAATTGGTTTTGTTTTTATTTTATTTATTACATTTATTGTAGCGTCAGCGAAAGTAAAATAAATAGAGTCAATTCTCGTTAATACGAAACTGGGTAATACGAAATTCCGGTTAATAAGAAAACATTGTGTGGCCCGTCCCCGAAAAAGCAATTACTATGTAAAATTCTCTGCTTTATACGAACATATTTTTATTAAAATACGGTTTATATGAAGGAAAATTTCATAATTTTATTGAAAAATAGTCCTTTTAGGAACAATTTTAATGATAAAATTTCAGATTTCGAAGTGTAAATTTAATAAAAATAATTTTCAAAGTCATTTCCTATGTGATTGCTTCTGAATTACAGTATTCGAATAAATGAATACTCGATTTTTTTAATCAATCGATATTTTTATTCGATACTTTTAGTCGATTATTCGATAAAAAAAACATCGGTTATTTAGTCGAATTTTTCAAACTAACGAATCACGTGCTTTCAAACTAACGGGAAATCTGATTCGCGAAATCTGATTGGTTCAGCTATTCAGATCTGAAATCCTGTCACATGGCGCTCAAATCTTTATTTCAGTTTATTTAAACAAGTGCAATATCGGTATTGTTTCAAAATCAATTTTCTCATCGCTACAACGCAGTTATCTACAGTCAGGAATTTTATTCAATGTCAGCTTCAAGCAAAAGGAAACGAAAGGATCTTTCATTAGATCTGAAGTTACAACGCTGACGAAACCGCCCTATTTTATAATCTTCTGCCCGAGAAATCTTATCATTTAAAAGGTGAAAAGTGTCATGGAGGTATGCATGCGTCATTTAAACTTTATTGTATTTTTTACCGATAATTTTGTACATGTATCTAATGTTTTTTTACGGTATCTTTCATAGGGAAAAGTAGCAAAGAACAGTTGTCAGTATTATTATGTACAAATATGGATGGCACTGACAAGAAAAAGCCGATAGTTATTGGCAAATTCGCCAGGCCACGCTGTTTTAAAAACATAAAAAATTTGCCCGTTATTTATTTCAACAATAAAAAAAAATCGTTTTCGCGCGAAAACAAACTGTTATTACAGATTTTTTTTAGGAGAGATGAATAAAAATTATTTCTAACTTAAAGTATTCTATTTCCGTGCTTATTTCATAACACTTTTAGTATTGTTGGTTTATACGAAATACGAATAATACGAAAAAATTTCTTGGTCCCCACGATTTCGTATTAACGAGAATTGACTGTATTGCTAAAGTGGAAATATGTTTTTCTTTTTACAAAATACTTTTACGATTAATTATCAATAGCTTCTTAAAATTAAAACTCCTTTTCTGTAACAACAAACGTTTTCGTGCATTAAGAGGCGCCATGTCTTTTTGAATTCCCACCTGCGATTTCTCCAGAGAAGCTTTAGCTATGGGATAGCTTTAACGCTAGCTTGGCTTTTCAAGCTGAACTTTTCAAGCCATATTTTTCTAGCTAGTAGAATTTGCTTCAAAGCTCAAGTGAGCTATGGGAACGCACCTTAAGGCTCCTATGCAATAATGATAAGCAACATTGGGATGAGTTACTGGAAGCAACTTTGTTCTCCATACGCAGCAGCTCCAATGAGAATACTGGGGAAACACCCGCATATTTACTATATGGATATGATCCCATGCTCCCGTTCTCCTGGGAACAAAATACAGAGGAAGTGGAACTTGACACATATCGTTCAAGATTGGTGGGAGGGTTGATAAAAGCTCGTCAGCTTGCAAAGAAACAAGACGAAGGAAGAAGAAAAGGGAAAATAGACAAAACAAATGTGGATAAACATCTAAAAGAATTTAAGATTGGGGCAAAGGTGTGGTTACTTAGGAAGGGAGGTGGGAAGAACAAACTGGGTTTTAGATATATTGGTCCATTCAGAGTGTTAAAAAAGGTCTCTCCTTTAAACTATAAGATCGAAGGTATCCAAGAGCATGACCAACAAACTGTGCATGTAGATCGCCTAAAACTTTGCTTTAGTGACAACACAAGACACCAACAGCAATCTACCAGAAGGAAGAAGAGACCAGTGTATCATCCACCAGAAAGTGAGCTGAGACAGACGAAGACGTAAGTTGGGATATCATTTATGTGCCACGTCAAAAACCACTTCCAGCCACCACAGAATTGGATGTCGATGAATCTTCATCACAATGGATGGAACCAGTCACAGTCGAGCCATTTCCGGTAGAGTCAACATCTCGCCCTAGTGGAGACAATGCCACTGATCTAGAAACAGATGAACCAGAGCGAACCACCACTTCAGAGCAGGAGATGATCCAGACACCGGAGTCACCAACCACTGATCAACCTGAACCGTTGAGAGAGACCACTTCAGAGATGACAGAGATGATGGCAGCCCAGCAGCCCACAGAGACCACAAAAGATGATCAAGCAGCATTGAGAGGAGCATCGACAAGGTACAACCTCAGACCCAGGACAAAGGTGGTCTACAGACGATTACAACAAGGGAAGGAAGACTCCCATTAAGAAGGAACATGTATGACAAAAGGAAACTTTTGTCAGTTATGATCGAAAAAGAACGATCTCAAACTGTATAATGCTCCGTTACTATAGTCCCTCAAAGAAAAAAATAAGGAAAAGAAAAACATATTTTAATTTCCTACCTTGTCGATGGACCTCGGTGTAATTCATGACTTGTGTCAAATCTTGTTTTTTATGTACATTATTCCTCTTGAGACATGAGATTAATTTTCGCCAATGTATTAGGCCTAACAGAACTCTTATCATATTTGGTTTCTGCCTCTTGCCCGCTCAAAAATATAAGTGCATAGCAGCTGTTGATAACATAAGGTATAACATCAATTTACTAGCAAATCTTACTGTTTTGCAATTTTTTTGTTTTCAACAATCCATCCCTTGATGACCAACGTTAAGTTCCATCATGCTTGACGGGGGGGTTTAATATAAAATATCAAATGAGAACTTAAAGACTTCGCCACCAGGGGACTCTGAGTGCACTAGACCAATCAGAAAGAATGTCAACCACCTAGAACAATCAGATGCACTTGTGTTCAACTGCACGTGTTTTCATCATTTCAATCCTACCAGAGTTCAAAGCGCCAGCTTCAAAATGATATTTGAGGGAAGCAACAAACAATAGGCACTGGTGCTCATTCTTGTGAAACAACGGGTTGAATTGATGCTGCTCTTGCTACTTACAATTATCATGTCTCAAGGGAAGAAGCTCAGCGATCGTAAGTGATTAGGCTTAAGGTTACCTAGAACGAACTTGGTTTACTTAGACCTACTGACACTCTGAAAAAATGAACTGATTGAACTTTAAGAAGGGACAATTGACTGTGATTTTATTGCGTTTTAGGGTTACAGTATTCCTCCCTTTTAAAAAGGAATACAAGATACGTTCTGTGTCAAAGACTTGTAACAAATTGTAAATTATTCATTATATTTCTTTTTAACTTTGCTCTCATATTGTAACTTATTATTTTGTCATTGCTTAGGCCTATCTACCTGATCAGATTGATTGATACAAATATTTTGAGTTGTAATTATGTTTTCATAAGTTATTGTCTTGTGAGATAAGCCTTTATGAATGTAACTTGTTATTGTATCTTTGCTTAGGCCTATTTACTGAATTAGATTGGCTAATACAAATATATTAAGTGGTATTTATGTTTTAACAAGATTTTGTCTTTCAAAATAAGCCTTTATGAATAAGACATAGTCTCTTGTATGAAGTTTGTTTGCATTACAATAAAATCACGACTTCTTTATGTACTATGTGTTTCTCCTTATTTTGCTCACTATTGTCCAATCTTTCTATCACAAACCTGTCTTTTAGCAATGTGTAGTGCAGTTACATCAATATCAATTTTCTCAGCCAATCGTGAAGCATGATCAAATATTTTTTTGAACTGATTCTCCACTGAACTACGCATTTCACAATAGAAATGCTTAATTCCATTAATTTCAGTATAAGCGCTTAAAATTTCGATTGTTCTATTCTGAAGCTTTTGAGTAATTCCTTGTAAATGAGATAATGGTTGGTAAATTACAAGATAAGTAATAATAAATTCAAAATATGTAAGGCTAGACAACAAGTTAGTTGTTTTTTGTTTGCTCTCTCTATCCCATTCTGATGCAAAATCATTAGAATATGTATCAGTATGTAGGCCAAAACCAATTAACTCCAGGCATTTAATGATGTATGTTAAAGACAGATAAAAGTGGCTAAGTGCATTATGTCTGCATAACCATCTAGTCTTACAAAAATCAATAATATCATTTCTTTGTCCTAAGTGTGGTACTTCTTGTTGTGTGATATTAGCTAACAGTGCGAAATTCTTGGGCTAGCATTTAAAAACATCACTGCACTTTTTGCAAGAAAGTATTCAATCCCTTCTTGGCCCACTTTGTGTTTAATAATTAAATATATTTATTTTAAAAACTGTACAAAGTATTATTCATTTATATAATTTATTTCTTGATAATTCACTTAATAAATTATGGAATTTTTCATAGAACCCCCCCCCCCCTGGATACGGCCCTGAAAGGAGGTGATGAACTAGCAGATATGCTGGTGTTGCCTTGGCAACGAAGTTGGCTGTGTGCCATAATGTGCAGAGACTGGTAACAAAATATTATTACCGCGCAACTGTGGAGCGAGGAGGCGAGTGCTTGAAGCACTGATTGGCTGAGGCTGGCTGTGTTTTAAATGCGGCGCAAATTGAAAATGAAAAGTGAAATTAATTAAGAACTATCACTCGAAAACGATCACTTGAACTGTCAAGTAGTATAAATATTGTGCCATATGTCAACGAGGGTGATCACGTAAAGAACAGCGAAGTAACAAGGTTCACCCCACGCCTGGTGACCAAGTCATGGTCAGCACGGCATGGAGGCTGTCAGTTATGGCTACGATGGAAAGTGCAAGCCATGAGAATCACAAGAGACAGCGGAAATGACATCGGATTCGATGGCACAGCTCCTCGGGAGGTAACGTTGAAGGCAATCAACTGCCCGGCGAGAGAAAGCAGATCGGCGGGAGGCTGCAGTGGTGGGTAACTCGAGGGGACGCAGTGGGCATAGCGGCATAACGAGTCGGAAAGCCAGGCACGCCAAGCAAATTGAAGCAAACAAACGACGGCAGCGGTGGTGAATATGGAGGCTCCCGGAGAGAATGGTGCCTCGACCGACATCGAGAGGAGACGATGGAAAATTCGTCTGATACGGACAGATAAGTGCAAACTCAATGTGAGTGAAATGACTTGAGTAAAATGTGAAATATGCATCTTGTAAGTGAACATTAACTGTATCATGATACCAAATTTATTTGATGAAAGGAGAAATTAAGAGACAGCCAGTTTAGTTTAAGCCTCTATTCTGATTTATACTTCGATCGATTTACCTTTTCAAAAAGTATAAAATATAATAGAAGTTTTCCTATAAAAAAAAATAGGAAGCAAATATAAAATATGTATTGCTATTGATCAAATATAGGTGTATACAGGGTGTCCGGAAATAAATGGTAAATATTCATACACGTGAGAGAACATGTATAAAGAAGCATTTTTATTCCTATGAACATGGTGTCGCAAGCCAACCCCCACAGAGATACAGGGGGATTAAAGTATGTTGCACTGCCTGATTATTGGCATCCTGCGAGCGACAAGGCAATGTGGTGCAGCCCACATCTGTTCAAGAGATGTCAATGTATGCTCGAATGGCTGCCCCTGTCAGGTCACTCCACAAACCTTTAATACCTTAAATGTCACTGGAGGTTGTGGCACACGTATTGATTTGCATACATTTACACAATCAGGACCATTTCACAAAGAAGCTTACTACCTGAACCCTCACAAATGGGATCGTTGATGCAGTTATTAAGAGCCCGTGAGTACTGAGGTCTGTATGCTCCAAAGTGGGCTGCACCACATTGCCTAGTCGCTCGTGGGAAGCCAACAATAAGGCAGCGCAACATACTTTAATCCCCCTGTATCTCTGTGGGCGTTGGCTTGCGACACCATGTTCATAGGAATAAAAATGCTTCTTTATACATGTTCTCTCACGTGTATGAATATTTACCATTTATTTCCGGACACCCTGTATACATGTATTGACTATCGGCCAAAAACCATTACGCTTATGGCGTTATTGACGGTACTCCTCATTTTAGTTGGGGAGGCGGGGGGTATTAATATATATATAAAAAAAAACAAAAAAAAACAAACAACAATTCGATTCTATTTTACTATAAATTTTGTATAAAATAAGTATAATTGTATCGTACGATAAATAGAGTTGAATTTCTTTCTTGTATTAATAAAGATTAGCCCTTCCATCCACCAAAAAAAAAACAAAAACAAAAAAAAAAAACTACTCCCGATTTCACAGTTGTAGATGAGTTTGTTTTTTTTTATTAGCGGAATAATTTTTGGTTGATAGCCAATACAATCCATCTATATTATGTCTATTTTCTCTTATATTTGCTACCTATCTTTTTTATAGGAAACTTCTATTATATTTTATACTTTTTGAAAAGGTAAATCTATCAAGATCAGTGTGCAAAATTTCATCAAGATTGGAATAAAACTGTATATTTGTATAAAAACCAAACAAACCCACAAAGATTGCTCTCGTTACTCTCACAGTACCTTTATTAACTTAAAAATCTAGATTTAAAAGTACCCTTCAATATCTCAAAACCTCTTTATCTGCTTTTTGAAATTCGAGATATCGAGGTTCGACTGTAGTTATTTTACGAGGCTGAGTCAAATGAAAACCGGAAAACTGCTGTAGAAAATCGAAAATCGCTCCCATTGCGAGCAGACCCATACGCTTGCGTGTGGACTCTCCCGCTATCAATTGGCGTTGGTCCCGCGACCCCATGTGATCCAGTTGTGCCATACAGGCTTTTTCAATATGGCAGCCCCTCTGTTGGAATGCACCAAAGAAGAGCAGCATGGAGTGATCCAGTTCTTACACAGTGAAGGCATGAAACAAATAGAAATCCATCGACGTATGTTGGCACAGTATGGTGCTGCATGTGTATCGCAGACTCAGGTGTATGAATGGTGTAAGAAATTCAGCAGTGGCACAACAGGCTTGGCAGACGTTCCAAGGCCAGGCCAGGCACATCGTCTTGTGACAGCCGAGGCGATTGCAGTGGCGGAGGAGATGATTTTGCAGGACAGACAGGTCACTATCGATGACATTGCAACGGCATTACAGGTCAGTCATGGCTCTGCTCAGCATATTGTCCATGATGAGCTGAAGTACCGGAAAGCGGCCGCAAGATGGGTCCCTCGTCACTGATGCCCGAAATGAAGAAGAGACGAGTCAATGCCTGCCAGGAGCTGCTGCGCTGCTACGAACTTGAAGGCGACACCTTTTTGGAGTGGATTGTGACTAGAGACGAGTCCTGGGTCCATCACTACCAACTACAGACCAAGCACTCCAGTAAGGAATGGCGGCACCAAAGCTGAAAAATTTTAGCAGCCAGCCATCTGTAGGAAAGGTGATGCTGACCTTGTTCTGGGGCCACAAGGGTCCCATAGTGGAACATTACATGGATAAACGCAAGACGATAACCAATACCACCTAGAGAGAATTGGTGCGTGACATTCTGAATCTGCTATAAGCACCAAGCGCCGCGGACTCCTCTCAACAGACATTCACCTCCAGCATGACAACGCGCGGCCTCATACGGCTCGTGCACCCATGGCTGCTTTCCAGGGTTTGGGTATGGATGCCCCCCCCCCCCATCTTCCTTACTCTCCCGACCTTGCGCCCTCTGACTTCCACATCTTTGACTTACTAAAGGACTTCTTAGGTGGCCACAAGTTCGCGACCGACACGGAGGTGAAACAGGCGCTGCATGAGTGGCTGCACGTGCAGCCAAAAGATTTTTTTCCCTAAGGTATCCATGCCCACCCGACTCGGTGGCGGAAATGCATCAAAAAGCAGGGGGACTACATTGAAAAATAGTGTACTTATTCCAACTCTATCTGTAATAAAAGAGCTGTAAGAAAAATATTTCCGGTTTCATTGGACTGACTCTCGTACTAACCCATTTTTACTGTATATAGTAATCTACTTTTGGCATTTTTTTTTTTTTTTTTTTTTTGTTTGAAATATTTCCATTATAATAATGACATTCTAAGGTGAAATAACTATTATGTACGTTTGTATTTATGTATGTATATTTGTTTGTCTCTTATACAAATCTACAGTTTTATTCCGATCTTGATGAAATTATGCACAAGTGACCTTCAAAACAAGAGGAAGCTCACTATCTACACAAGATTTTGAAAAAATACAGTGCTGGACAGAATTGCACACTCATATGAATTTTGAACCAAACTTTACTAAAAATAAAATGATCTACATCAGCTTTTTAAATATCATTTATCAAACATAAATTTACCACTCTGCTGATTTTCATTCGTATATTTTAAAAATTTTGTGAACAACGACAATAAACTCATAATTTCACTTGGACAAAATTATAAACTCACCCTTAAAAATGTGTTCACCCGTCTATTTTTATCATATGCAAATTGCAAAAAAGGTTGTATTTGCAATCACTTATTGTAAGAAAGTGTCTGCTGCAGATTTATACTGTGTAAAACATTGCCACGATGAACAGAGCTTAGTGAGACAGACATTAGGACAGTATTGATGTTGCATGGATGTGGAATGTCCCAAAAGAAAATTGCAGCTCATATTAACCGATCCCAGTGTGCTGTCAGAAATGTACTACAACGGGAAGTTGATGGGAAAGCGAAGAAACGAACAGGAAGGAAAAAAATCTTAAGCTCTCGAGATGAATCTCATTCGACGACCGGCAACTGGAAGCAATCTTTCTGCTAGACACATTGTAGATGTACTTTCTCTTAACTGCTCTCGGCGCACTGTTGCACAGGTTCTGCAACAACTCCCTTCATTGTCTACAAAAAATTTCTACGAAAACCACCTCTAAACCAAGCTCACAAAAATGCAAGATTGGAGTTTTGTAGAGAAAAAATGGCATGGACTCACGAGTGGTACACAGTGGTGTTCTCTGATGAAAAGAAATTCAACCTTCATGGTCTCGATGGATGGGACTATTATTGGCATAACATCAGACAGGACGAATAGCTTAAACTGAGTCGTTAAATAAGGGGTGGCTCAGTAATGGTTTGGGGGACGTTTTCTGCTCAGAGTAAAAGTGATATGGTAGTGAGCAATGGATGCATGGACTCCACAAGATACAAAGTGCTGCTGGAAATTCAACTTTCAAGCTATGGTGAAATTCTTAGTGGAGATAACTTGTCTTTCCAGCAAGGTAATGCTCCATGCCATCATTCCAACCTTATGAAAAAATGGTTTCAAGAGCAGCAGATAAATGTTTTCTGTTGGCCGTCATGCTCCACAGCCCTCAGCCCAATTTAGAATGTATGGGGACAAGTAGTACAACTTCTTTATAAAGATCATCGGCAATTCCAGACTACTCAAGAGCTCACCACTGCCATCATGGAAGGATGGGAATCTATCACCACTGAGTATTGCATAAACTTGTCGATTAGATGCCAAACAGGATGTTTGAAGTCATAAGAAACAATGGAGGACCAACAAAGTACTAATGTTTGAAAAATAATCGCCATATTTCTGTTTTCTAAGGGTGAGTTTATAATTTTGTCCAAGTGAAATTATGAGTTTATTGTCGTTGTTCACAAAATTTTTAAAATATACGAATGACAATAAGCAAAGTGGTAAATTTATGTTTGAAAAATGATATGTAAAAAGCTGATGTAGATCTTTTTGTTTTAGTAAAGTTTGGTTCAAAATTCATGTGAGTTTATAATTCTGTCCAGCACTGTAATAATCTTACATATAAAATTCATTTTTCCGTTTGTTGTTTGTTTGTCCACTGACAGATTTTGCCATTAGATGGCACTAGCATCACTCGATATAACCTTAGGATCCTATAATCTTTGCTTTCCACCTAAGATTTTGACCATTTCACATTCATTCATTCGGTTGCATCATGATGTTTTAATCCTCTTTTCTGCTACATTTATTGAAGAGTAAAGATTCTGAATATCTTCTTTATATATATAAAAATTCGGTGTACGTCTGTAAATGTTTTTAAAACTTTCGAACCACTTATCCGATTGTGCTCATATTCGCACCATATGTTCATCAGATTCAGACAAGGCATTTACTTTCATTTTCAGTTTCAATGAAAAACCTCTATCGCAGGCAACGAGATTAATATTTTTAGAGTGGAAATAACGCCATCTTTAGAAGTTAATTTATAGTTGAGGTAAAAACTTGAAACATGAGAATAAGAAAATAAACATTCGGTTTTTTGCAATCATATTTTTCATGGTGCTGCATGCAGGAAATAAATTTACTCTAAACTTAGCTTATATTTAAAAGACTTAACAGGAGTTGGCAAAAAATTGCACAACCACCAGAAAAAGTAAAAAGGGAAAGAAATTAAGATAAAATAAATAAAAAACTCTTTGACCACAACAAAATACAAAAGGACAAATACGACCTTATCTTGTAAGCGCTTTTCGAGGGCGAAGCTCTCATCATTCAGCAAGTAAAACAGGGAGTAACCAGGAGAAAACCCGAAGATACTGATTGTAACGTAAAGAGAGCGGGTATATATAGAGAAATACAGCCAATAATAAAAAAAGAATAGATGCACTCTGTTGTGTCAGCAGTCAACAAGTGATTGCAGACACAGAAACTTTCGTGACAGTGTCACCAGTCATTGTTGAGCTGGTATTGTTGGAAAAAGACGATGCTGTTGCGAAGCAACCGATTAGTCAGCAGTCGGACGTATTCCATGTGAAATGAACAGTCCAGTCAGTGATTCACGTCAGCTTTAATAGCCACTACTCTAAGGTAAATGTTTTCCTTATCTATTAATTAAGTCGCGAAGTAACATTTGGTGTCAGAAGTGGGATTTCGCCAAAAGAAATCGGAATCCTCGTGGGAAACACACGCCAACCAGAAGACGAACGTTCTGAAAAAAACGAACGCTAGCGTCAAGATAAATATAGCCATAAGAAGGGAGAGAACATATATAAAGATTCTTAAGAATTATTTTTTAACTTCAACAGGTTTTAATATAAACCAAAAAATTATAAGAAAAGATTATAAAACTGACTACATCTGCTATCGTACAAAACTGTTTAAATATAATCTTTTCTTATAATTTTTTTTTTTATATTAAAACCTGTTGAAGTTAAAAAATAATTTTTAAGAATCTTTATATATAATCATATCCTTCAACGTTAAATATACCTAACAAGGGAGAGAACAGTTATAAAAAAAAAAAAAGTGAAAACGTACCTTAGAAGTCAATCCATAAAAGATCCACCATGGCAGTCCCGCCAGAACTTATGTTAGAGCTGTCAAAAATGATCGCAACAGCTCTCCACACAGCAACAGATATGGCGGTCGCACAAATGGCGGCTGCGCCGATGACTTCCAGAGGGGAGACGCAGGAGAACCACCCCCCTAGACTTCCCCCGTTCGTAATGCCAGCCTACCGGCCCGAGGAAGATACGACCGTAGCGGAATATTTCAAGAGATTTGAGTGGGCACTCCAACTGTCCAGTGTACCCGAGAACCAATATGCAGCGTATGCATGTGTCCACATGGGAGCTGAATTGAATGAGGTCTTAAGAATTCTCGTCAGCCCACAGGAGCCAGAATCCATCGCATACAAAGAAATCAAAAAGATTCTTATCCAGCATTTCGATAGACCAAGGAATAAGTATGTCGAAAGTGTTAAATTCCACGCAATCGTCCAAAATGAACATAAAACTGTGGCCCAATTTGCGCTACGATTGCGCAAAGGTGCCGCCCACTGCGAGTACGGCACATTCCTGGACAGGATGCTGATTGAACAATTTCTGCATGGACTGAGATCAGCCGGTGCTAAGGATGAAATCATTGCCAAGCAAACAGAAAAATTCGACGTTGCCTTTGAGATTGCCCAAAATTTAGAAGTCACCGGGGCAATAGCAGAGAAGTGGCAGCGACAAATATCTCCAGCCAGCCCTCCAGTGAATCAACAAATCGTTTGTGATATGAAAAACCCACCCTAAAACAAGTGCCACGTGGTCGAGTCCAGAGACGAAATCCATCGACCCGACGGAAAAACCATGGAACACCGAAGTCCCTGTCTGGAAATAGCCCCACTACGAGAAGCAAGTCTCTTCCAAGACAACCATGCGGAAGATGTGGTGGCCAACATTGGGCTGATACTTGCCGATACAAGACAGCAACTTGCTTCTCCTGTCAGACAACTGGGCAACTAGCCAAATATGTGTAGGAATAAAGCCAGGAACACAAAACGTTCCCCCACCAAAGATGTGCCAGTTGACAGAGTACAGTCCCTCAGCAAATTTCACGAAGAAACAGTGCACCATGTGAACCACCCAAATGTCATCGAGGTGAAGATCAACGGGAAAACTATCGAGATGGAGGTCGACACCGGTGCGCCATATGGAATTATGGGCATCTCCAGGCTTCGAAAAATAAAACCTAAGATACCCCTGGAAAAATCAGATCGGCGTTTTAAGAGCTACACCGGTCACCAGGTTCGTTGTCTGGGGAAGACGAATGTGTGTGTGTCGGTGGGGAACGCCACACAGCGTCTCAACCTTTATGTAGTAGGTGATTCCACTGGACTGATGGGACGTGATTGGTTTGCAAAAGAAATAAACTTTGAACGTTTATTTACACCATAAAGTCATCAAAGAACAGAAAGAAGACACACTTACACGAGATCAGCAAGTTGAAGTAGACAGTCTACTTGAGGAGTTTGCTTGCCTCTTCCAATCGACGGCGGGGAAACTGAAAGGACCCCTGGCTCAAGTACATCTGGTCCCAGAGGCAACCCTGATTTTCGCAAGGGCAAGAGATGTGCCCCTCGCCCTGCGAGATGAGTACGCCAAGGCAATAGAAACCAAGCTGCAAGACGGTTTCTACGAAAAAGTAGACTTTTCAGAGTGGGCATCACCAACACATGTGGTCATGGAGAAGAATGGTGCGCTTCGGATCACAGGCAACTACAAACCAACAGTCAACAAGCAAATGATCATCGATGCGCACCCTATACCAAAAATCACAGACATTTTTAATAAAGTGAGAGGTGCAGCATGGTTTAGCCACTTGGATATAACGGACGCTTATACTCACCTGCCCATAGATGAAAAGTTCCGAGAAGTGTTAACACTCAACACACCAACCCATGGACTCGTAAGGCCGACCAGAGCCGTATATGGAGCAGCCAATATCCCCGCTCTATGGCAACGGCATATGGAAGAAGTATTCCAAGGGGCAACCAATGTAGTGAACTTCTTCGACGATATAATCGTATTCGCACCCTGTTTCAATGACCTACTCCGAGCTTACTTAATTAGTAATTTACAATTTAGTTTTCATATTTATTTATTTTCTCTTAAGTGTTTTAAAATGTTGATTAATTCAATATATCCATGTACGATGCTATAACTTGAAAATGGGCTCCCTTTATTCACTACGTGAAACAATGAAACGCTTGAAAGTGTACGGCCTACATTTAAATAAAAAGAAATGTGTTTTCGTGTCCACAGCACTCACTTATTTAGGCCACATCATCGACAAGGACGGCTTACACAAGTCTAACAAGCACATTGAGGCAATCCAGAAGGCACCCAGGCCAGTAAACACAGAACAACTACAACTGTTCCAGGGGAAAGCCACATACTATAACGCTTTCATGCCCAACTTGTCGCACCAAGCAAAGCCATTGCGAGAAATGTTAGGCCAAGAAAAGTTTGAGTGGTCCCCAGCAGCCAAAATTGCCTACGAGGACATCAAAAAGACATTAATCTCGCCCCAAGTCTTCATACAGTATGACCCTTCATTGCCATTAATGCTAGCGACTGATGCCAGTGGCTACGGCCTCGGAGCAGTCCTCTCCCACCGAACAACTAACGGGCTCGAGAGACCCATTGCATACGCGAGCCGTTCGTTGTCAGAGACAGAATAAAGATACCCACAGATAGATAAAGAAGCGCTTGCGATAGTATGGGCAGTTAAAAAAT
The DNA here is from genome assembly GCA_023313115.1 of Rhysida immarginata. NCBI lineage: Eukaryota > Metazoa > Arthropoda > Chilopoda > Scolopendromorpha > Scolopendridae > Rhysida > Rhysida immarginata. Next base: position 89,581 of record JAHWFO010070336.1, on the reverse strand, counting down.
TTTTTAACTATCTACACGCCAGGAAGTTTGAGCTGGTGACCGATCATAAACCACTCACACAAATCTTCCATCCCCATAAGACGCTTCCAACATTATGTATCAGCCGAATGGCAAATTATGCTGAATTCCTAACAAATTTCAACTTTGCCATTACCTACAGACCCACTAAACAACATACTAACACAGATTACTGCTCAAGATTAGGGTTCGTCAACAGAGTGGAAGAGGAGGAGGAAGATAGCTACATACTGTTCTCCATCCATCAGATGAACCAGTTGCCCATTAGATCAGAGTTCATCGCCAAAGCCACCAGGAGTGATCCGAGATTGGGTAGGATTGTACAGGAGCTCGAGAGCGCACACGATTTAGCCCGAGCCGGTTATAAAGCACCTGAAGACCGCTACACCATTAGCACCGGATGTTTGATGTTCGAACATCAAAACATCCCCCCATCCTTGTGACAGCCCATACTGGACGACCTTCACACCGGACACCTGGGAATGGGCAAAATGAAGGGCCTAGCACGTTCATTCGTCTACTGGCCGGGTATCGATGGAGACATAGAATACACTGCCAAAATGTGTGTCGAGTGCGTGACCCATTCGAACGCACCAGCACCTTACCGACTCCACCATTGGGAATACCCTAAAGGGCCCTGGAAGAGAGTGCATCTCGAATACGCGGGACCCATCGTAGGACAGATGCTCCTCATCATAGTTGACGCCTATAGCAAGTGGGTAGAGGTGAACCGACAACGACGACAACTACGAGCCACGACGGCAATTCTCGACGAACTCTTCGCAGCGTATGGAGTGCCATCCACCATCGTTACAGACAATGGCCTCCAATTCACCTCGTCCGAATTCTCCACATTTCTACAAAGACGTGGTGTTAAATTCCATAAACGTATAGCGCCATATCATCCCGCAATCAATGGACAAGCGGAGCGCTACGTACAGACAATAAAAAAGGCTTTGAAAGCATTGGGCACGAAGCGAGCGACCCTAAACCAAAATTTGAATATCTTTCTAGAAAGATACCGCCGAGCACCTCATGACACTACAGAGGAATCCGCGGCCAAGCTCTTCTTGGGAAGAGAGTTGCGCATGCGACTGGATTTGTTGCACCTGCAAGAAATAATCGTACGTATGCGGCAGAAGCAAGTGAGCCAAGCAATGCCGAAATACTGACACCTGCAAGAGGGGCAGGCAGTCTACATACACCTGGGAAGGCCTACCTGCGAAAAATGGGTGCCAGGGCATTGTGCTACACAGACTAGGCGACCTGCACTATGAAGTTTGAGAAACGTTCGAAAAAACACATCGACCAGTTAAAGCCTCGTTTGTTACATTCGAACAGAGCTCGCAGTGCGCCTCGGCGATCGGAGGCACGTGACAACCACGCATCACGAGCTCCTAAAGTGACAAGCGCGCCACGACGTAACAATGAGGAGGAACGGCCTCGTCGACGAGTGCGCTTCAGTGGTGAAGGCAGCAACCAACATCCATCGAGCCTAATGCCGGCCGTCCATGAGCCAGGACGAGTCGAGCATGGATATTATCAAGAGCAGAGTTATACGCCGGAGCAAACACCGCCCCAATCACCGGCCCCTGTACCAGCCGAGGAACTTGCTCATCCACCAGTGGTTGCCCGGCCTCACCAGGACCAAGAAGTGCCCGGCGCTCGACTTTGACAACTTCAACTTTAGTGCGACGGGAGGAATGTTGTGTCGGCAGTCAACAAGTGGGGATTGTTGAGCTGCAGACACAGAAACTTTCGTGACAGTGTCACCAGTCATTGTTGAGCTGGTATTGTTGGAAAAAGACGATGCTGTTGCAAAGCAACCGATTAGTCAGCAGTCGGCCGTATTCCATGTGAAATGAACAGTCCAGTCAGTGATTCACGTCAGCTTTAATAGCCACTACTCTAAGTAAATGTTTTCCTTATCTATTAATCACACTCTAACTGAAAAAATTCAATGGTTGGTTAGGCTGACCCACCACTGAATTAGTTGAGAGTCACTGATTGGCCCTTTATCCGAATTAAGTGACTTATTGCTGTTTGTAGACTGAATCGCCATACTCTCAAAGGCATCCAGGAATCGTTTCTTATTTATTGACTTTATAAGTTTAACATGTTAGATGGAAATGCTGTGTCCAGTGAGTGCTTGGCGATGGCGGAGAGGTTGCTTCTGCCAAATTTCCTGTGGTGCAGATGTTCTTTAAACCGGGTTAAAATGTCGCGAGAAGTCTGTCCTTGGTAGACCTTCGGGCATTGAGGGCATTTAACTTCATAAATCCCTGACTTTTGGAGTGGGGGAACCTTATCCTTGGGGTTGCCTAATAAAAATCTTGCTTGATTTGGGTTGCTGAAACAAGGGGAAATATTATGAGCCTTGAAAAGTGTACTGAGACCTTTGACAAGCTGTCGGTTATAAGGTACGGAGATAGTCATTTGATTATATTTAGTTTTTTGAAGGGTGGTAATGTCCCTGACGAACTTACCGTAAATATTCTACTATAACGCGAATTTTTTTGGCCTAAAAAAGCATCTAAATTTGCTGGGTCGCGTTATACTAGAGGATAAAAATCAGCCCTCCGACGACTGCGGCCGATCGTCGATAACAACATCGATAATAACTTCTCCCAAACATTGATAAATAGGCCTATTTCCAAACTGCCTCGAACCAAAGCCTACAAGAAAATATTATGTAGTGAAAATATTAAACTGAATAAAGATTACTTGTCTTTTTATTAAGAAAATTGATGTACTGTTGTGTTTTTTTGTCGATGTGCGAGTGAGAAAGCTTTCCTTATCAATGTAGGGCTATAAACTTCCAGACTGCCTCGAAGTTGAGGCAGTTGCTTTTGTCGAAGTTGCTTTCTGTGCTGATGACATTCAGACGAATTTGCCGTGTATTATACATTAATTACATTGTATATAATGTCCAGTTCATTATACAATATATTAATTCACTTTTTATTCGAATTACTCGTCGCCAACATCGATAATAACTTCTCCCAAACATCGAAACTTCTAATTAGGCCTACTTCAAAACTGCCTCGAACCAAAGCCTACAAGAAAGCTTATGTAGTGAAAATATTAAACTGAATAAAGATTACTTGTCTTTTTATTAAGAAAATTGATGTGCTGTTGTGTTTTTTTGTCGATGTGCGAGTGAGAAAGCTTTCCCTATCAATGTAGGGCTATAAGTTCGTACAATTTATTTCTCGCGAGGAGTCAAAAATGGGGGTCGCGTTATACAAGAGGATAGGATTTTTGCCGATTTTTTGGGCCGAAAAAGTGGAGTCGCGTTATACAAGAGGTCGCGTTATAGTAGAATATTTACGGTAATAAATTTTCTTTTCTTAAGAAGATTTGTCACAGTAATGGGATCGTAGCCATTCCTCGTAGCAATTTTCTTAATCATGGAGATTTCTTTTTTAAAGGCAGTAATGCCTTAAGGGAAGATTTAAGGTGCGGTCTAGTATTGACGTAAACTGACGTAAAAATGATATCTTCTGACTCCTTGGGTGGCTGGAGTCAGACAGGATAAAATTCAATTTATTAGAAGGTTTGCGGTATACATCGAAGGATAAAGAAGCTTTATTCCTTAAAACTAAAATATTCAGAAAAGGTAGCTTTCCACCAACTTCTTTTTCGTAGGTGAATTGAATAGTAGGGAAGAAATTATTAATATACTCAACAAACTTATTAATATTGCAAACATTGGTATCGAAGATGGCAAATACGTCGTCCACGTAATGGTACCAAACATCAGGGAAGTAATGGCTCGAATTCTTGAGGATGCTTTCGAAGGACTTAAGGAAAATGTCCGCAAGAATTGGGCTAAGACAGGACCCCATGGGAGTCCTGTTATTGATTTTGTAAATTTTTCCTTTATACAAAAAAATATTATTGTCAACACACAATTCGGTTAAACTAAGATATTCATCCATTTTAACTTTTGGAACATTAGTATTGGCCAAAATCTTTTTTAAAAATTCAAGAGTCTCGGGGATGGGGACGCTAGGAAAGAGCGAAACCACATCAAAAGACACCAGAATTTCCTCGGGTTTGACCATCTTATTGCTAAGTTTTTAGTTAACTCCACACTATATTAATGGAACTATCAAATTCAGAAACCTTAAGGGTCTTGAGGAAGTTGGCAAGAAACTTAGAAATTGGGTATAAAGGTGAATCAATGTTGGAGACTATGGATTGTGAATATTTGGCAGGGCATACAGTTGTGATGACTAAAGATGGCAATAAGTTGTCAGGGATAGTGTTGGGGCAATTTTTGTGATGATCTTTTTAGTGTTTGTAATAAGTCTGTAATAATTAACCTCTTTTAGGGAGGGGGGTAACAAATTATTAACAACGAGCATAAATATGTTTATGCAATGACAGGACATAGATAACGCAGTGTTTATCGAGGAGGCTAAGGAATCACACGGGTCTCCCTTGAGCTCCCGAAAAACGACCCCAGACAATTGGCGAAAATTTGAGGGTTTGGCAAAAAAAGAGAAAGAACGAGTATTGATCAGTGAAACTTGCAACAGAAAGATAAAAAACTATCCAGGTATTGGATACATCTGAACAACCGAAGCTCCGCTAGAGCAGGAGGGTATAAGAGCTTCTACATCAAGGGCAAGGAAAATTTTAAAAGAAAGGTCCCTGATGCTCCCTGGGGATGAAGATGGATAACAATTTAATCTGAGACAGAACAACAAGAGGGTAAGTAAAGTCCCGGGCAAAGTGTGCAATATAAGTAGGTTCATTAAGAATGATGGTTCCATCCCACCTCTGAGACTTATAAAACAAAGTTGAATTTGTAACAATACGTAAAATTCCTGTTGTTCGGGCTTTTCTTAGAAGTTAACGTTTTTTTTGGAAATATTTAATAATGATCAGTAACTGGAGATAATGGAGAGTTAGCAGACTATTGAGAAAGAGTGAAAGATGACAGAGGATGCAGTCCCTTCATTCGAGCTACAGTTGACGACATAACCGATAACCAAGCATACATGAACTGAACTCTTCAAACCAACAACCATATGGTGTTAAGTCCTATAATAATCTTTCGAAGGATTATAACAATAATTCATATCTATCGATATGCCAGCGAAGAAATGAATGAGTATTGGGCAGAGATGACAAAAAGTTATCCAGGCATCGGAAACATCTGAACTACTGCTTCGTCTATAGAAGGAAATTGTAGAATTACTGAAAACAAATTTATTATTTAACTTCATGAGGTTGTTCTGTTTAACCTACAACTGTAATTATCTCGGGCAATGCCAGGTGCCTCTGCTAGTATTATATGAAGGGGAAAACTATGACAGATTAAGTAGTCGGAAATGTTTTCTTTCTTTTTTTTTGCATGTATGATAACAAAATCTTATAATAATAAATTTAGTAGTTTGTCTCACACTGAGAGTAACACTTTTAAAAAATCTTCTATCTATATATATAACTATCAGAGGTGCCCGGCACTGCTCGAGATAATTGCACTTGTAAGTAAAGAGAACAATCTCAAAAAGTAAAATTATAACTCCAAATCTTTCTACGAGGCATGTTTTTTAAGTAAGTACCGTTTTGCGATTCCGCCGCCGCAGCGCTACGGTCGGCGTTCCGCGCATGCGCGCTGGTTAACTACATCTCTTGTCTACGCACTGACGCCATTACAGTCTGATTCTTCATTGTATACGTTGTTTACTGAGTGTTTAAGATGCCTCCGACAATCGTGAGTCCCGCCGATTGTGAAGTACGGGCTGTTATACGATTTCTTAGTGCTAAAGGCGTAAAACCGATCAATATTCATCGTGAGATCTGTGAAGTGTACGGACAAAACATTATGAGTGATGGAATGGTAAGGAAATGGGTGAGAGCATTTAAAGATGGCCGCACAAATGTGCATGATGAAGAACGGAGTGGGCGTCCTTCGGTCGTTAATGAAGATTTGGTGCAGAAAGTGGACGAAAAGGTGAGAGAAAACAGACGCTTTACAATTTCATCATTGTACGACTGCTTTCCTCAATATTCTCGTAGTGTTTTGTATCGCATTGTGACCGAGAACTTGAATTACCGGAAATTGTGTTCACGTTGGGTTCCAAAAATGTTGACGGATTTGCACAAAACCCAACGTTTAGGCAGTGCATTGACTTTCCTTGAGCGGTACCACAATGAAGGTGAAGATTTTTTTAGACCAAATTGTTACTGGTGATGAAACATGGGTGGCCTACGTCACACCAGAATCGAAACAACAATCCATGGAATGGCGACATTCATCATCACCCAAAAAAGTGAAGTTTAAGCAAACAATTTCTGCCCGGAAAATCATGTGCACAGTTTTTTGGGACAGAAAAGGAGTATTGCTAGTGGAGTTTCTGCCTCGTAACGAGACAATCAATGCAGCGACTTATTGTGAGACATTGAACAATCTGCGTCGTGCAATCCAGAACAAAAGACGTGGCAAGTTGAGTAAGGGTATCGTTTTGCTGCATGACAATGCCCGTCCACATGTGGCTAATCGGACCAAAGATCTCATCAAATCTTTTAAATGGGAAACTCTAGATCATCCTCCATACAGCCCTGATCTGGCGCCCAGCGACTACCATTTGTTCCTGCACTTGAAGAAACACCTGGGTGGTCAGCGTCTTCAAGACGATAACGAAGTCAAAACATTTGTGATACAGTGGTTAACAAGTCAGGCGGCAGAATTTTATGAGGAGGGTATTCAAAAACTGGTGCCACGTTATGACAAGTGCCTCAATATTCACGGAAATTATGTAGAAAAGTAGATTAAGGTACAGGCTTTCATGTAAAAATAAAATTATTGCGATATCTTTGCACGTCTTTTTTTAATTCCAAAACGGTACTTACTTAAAAAACATGCCTCGTATGTATATAAAGAAGGATATTTGTTTAACAGATATAAATAATATACATAAGAACAAGACTGACCTGGCCGATCTGTGGATACTTTGATGCAAAGGAGATGATGGATTCCACTATTTCCACTATATTCTTTGTGGAAATAGTGGAATCCATCATCTCCTTTGGATATTTGTTTGTTTGCTTCTTATACAAATCTACAGTTTTATTCCGATCTTGATGAAATTTTACATACTTGACCTTCAAAGCATGAGGAAGGTCACTGTCTACGTCATATTTCGAAAAAATAATAATTATTGATAAAATATCGATAGTCATGGTTATAGCAAGGCATATTAATGAGAAATATCTCATGACTAACAATGCAAGGCAAAGTTTGCGCAACAATAGGTAGCAACAAGGGTATCAACACGCAATTCACAAACACTCTGTACAGACCAACAATATATATCTCATGACCAACAATGTAAGGAAAAGTTTGTGCAACGATAGATATCAACAATGCACCAACACTATGCAGGGATTAACAATACATATCTCATGACCAACAATGAAAGGCAAAGTTTGTTCAATATAGATAAGGTTGAATTTGTAACAATTGTGACATTCGTCAATCGCAAAGAATTGCGACTTGTTTGTCCGCCCCCTCGCACGTGGTCCTAATGTCGGCACCCCTACACGTGGCTATGAGACCCCACACGTCCACTTGGGGCTGCAGCAGAGTTATGGGAAGTTCCAGCAACAACCACCAGGCGGCAAGTGGATCGAGCCGGAGCGCAACCAATCAGGAACTAGATGACACGAGGGGACTGCTGGGTAATGCAGGAGGTGTATATATAGCGGGCGCTGTGGAGGGAAATTCTTTCCGATTTGAATTCAATTATGATTCCTCCAGAAACGATGTCCGACAGCAGTCGTGGCCGAGTCTACCAGATCTTCCAACCGTAAGTACCCGTTTTACCCTTGCATTACCCACTGCCGATCCGTGCTTCATGAACGTGTCCGGTTTGATATGTATCTAAGACTTCTGACCGCCATGGGGACTCTAGGGACATTATTAATTGATTATTGACTTCAATTATGGTGTGTGCTTAGTTTGCTTAATTGTAAAGCCAGTAACGTTCTTTTTATGTACAAGAAAACTTCCTTGATGGGTTCAGTATTTAAGTTATGTTGAATTATCCAAGAAACTGCC
>JAHWFO010070336.1:69239-81479 GCA_023313115.1 Rhysida immarginata | reverse complement strand
TTAGTATAAGATAAACTCTTGATATTATTTATCAAGATATCACACAATGCATAGAATTCCTGTTATTCGGGCTTTTTTTTAGAAATGAGAGTTCTTAGTACTTAAAAATTTCTTGAAGATCTTTAGAAATGATCAGTAACTGGAGATAATGTAGAGTTAGCAGACTATTGAGAAAGAGTGGAAAGATAACAGAGAAAGCACTCCTTTACCCCCATGCTGTTTTGAGCAAATGGTAAGCACTCCTTCAGATCCAAACATTTCCTAAAAATAATTTCGATTATATTCTGTGGGAATGTGTATATTTTGGTAACTGAGATGCTGATAATGCGATGATTGAACGTTTGTTTCCAAAAATTATTAATAATGAGCATAAAATGATGATGCAGTGACTGAATATTAATAACGCAGCGTCTATTTATGAGGCAAAGGAGTCACGCGCGTCTCCCTTGAGCTCCCTATCAAACGTCTAGAAGACTGGCAAAAATTTGTTAGTCTGGAAAGGAAAGAGAAAGAACAAGTATTGTTCAGAGTAACTCTGCAACTAAAACAGAAAAAGCTATACGGACATTTGAAACATCTGAACAACGGGAGTTTCGACAGAGCAAGAGGGTATAAGAGCTTCTACGTCAAGGGCAAGAAAAACTTAGAGTCTAAAGTATCTGGTGATGCTCCGCAGTGGTGAGCCAAGTTAAGAAGAGTTTAGATAAAGTCCCTAGAATTCCTGTATTTCGTATTTTTCGTAGAATGGATAGGCCCTTTGCTCTGTGTTAATATTGATTGAGTTATTATTTAACCAATTGGGAATAATAATTTAAATTTTTGAGATTGTTCTCTTTACCTACAAGTGTAATTATCCCGGGCAACGCTGGGTATCTCTGCTAGTAAGAAAATAATTGTTAAAAATATGAAAGTTAATTATTGAATTAACAGTGTTCTCCCCAGGCTCTTTTGAATGGGTGAGCCACCTGGCTGATTTTGATGAATGCCCGGCTGAATACACGAAAAACTGCACAACACTGCATCATATTTTATTAGTTTTTAATTTCTGTCCACCCGGCTATTTTATCTTTCCACCCACCTGATAAAATTTTCTGGGGAGAACATTGTATATCCTTGTTGGAAACAAATCAGCATAATGTAGTGACAGACACTACAGAAATATACACATGCTGAGATCCCTTAGATTGGAATTATAAAGCATCTAATGTGTAATAATACATAGAATTCCTATGGTTCGGGCTTTTCTTAGAACTGATAGTTACAAAAACTTAACAGCCTCTTGAAAATCTTTAAAAATGAGCAATAACTGGAGATAATGTACAGTTGGCAAGCTATTGAGAATCAAGTTTCGGGGCGGCCATTGACAGATCCAAACATGTCAACAGAAGAACCTGCGACTGCTAGACCAAACAGAAGCGATGAATGGCCAAGTATTGCTTTAAGACTTCGAGAGGAGTCAGCCTAGCAACGAAAGATTTTGGTGCCACTAAGAAGCTATATACCATTTTCAAATGCATGTGACTTCTGACCACGTGGATAACAACCGGGTCGACATAGAGTAAAACCTCGTTAACACGAACTCGTGTACGGCAATCCCTTGGTTAGCATGAACTAATTCATTCGATTTGTTTGGATTACCTGTATACTGTTAGAGGTTAGTAGATCTACCGCGAACTCGGTTTTCACGAAACTTTGTATAAACCGAATCACTTTCATTGCTTTACCCCAAACAGAATGACTCGATACCACGGACACAAACAATAAGGCCTCTTTCACACAATGCCACCAGAGCTAGGCCGTCACCCTTTTTGGTGGCGTGTTCAGTGATGGTGGCATAGAAAATTCATTACCCCAAACAAGTTGTGTTGCTATGGAAATCCCCTTTCCTCAACTCCCCAACAATGATGAGGGCACAGGAAATCGCAAGTTCGTGTGAAAGGTTCTACAAGGGCGCTTTAAAAAACAGCCTTAAAATTACGTTATGAGTTTCGTGGCTTAATGTAGTGCTCCAACAATCACAGTAGTTGACGAGCAAACCTCACGCTGCAATATGATGGACAGGACATGTAGCGCCACTGATGTCGATAACAAGAATGAGCTATCAAAGATGCCGGTTCCACTGTTGGTCTGCACCCATGAGGAGTAGCGCTCTATCGTACGTTTTTAGTCGAGTGAAGGTGTCACACCCAGTGAAATTCATCGTCGGATGCAAGTTCAATATGGAACAAGTACACTGTCATTGAAGCAAGTGTACAAATGGAGCAGAAAGCTCAAGAACAGCGTAACATGTGTGGCTGATGATGATCGGTCTGGCAGGCTGCCAAGTGCAGCCACCCAGGAAAACATTGACACTGTGGATGCTGAACTTCGTCATGACTTCAGGTGCATTACGGTAAAGGAACTGTGTGCATACGATTATCTATCACAGGCTCAGGTTCACCAAAGTGTCTACAAGGTGGGTCCCTCAGCAAATTAACACAAGATATGAAGGAACGCCGGATGGATGCATGTGTGGAACGCTTGCGTTACTTTGAAGACGAGGGAGAGACATTATTGCAGCGGATCATCACTGGGTTCACCATTTCCAACCGGTCACAGCAATCCCCCCCAAACCAAAGAAGTTTCGCACCATGCCAAGTGTAGGGAAGGTGATGCTGACCCTATTCTGGGATTGATTGTCAAGCATTACAGACCCAAAGGCACCACCATTAACAGTGACTCGTATTCAGACCTTCCGAGGTCCAAACTGAAACCAACACAACAACGCACCAAGCGTCGTGGATTTCTTACAAAGGGAGTCCTGCTCCAACACGGCAACGCCAGGCTCCATACCTCCCCTGCCACAGCTGCCACCATAAAAGACCTGCAATTTGAATGCCTGGTCCATCCTCCGTACTCCCCCGATCTCACTCCCTCAAACTACCACATCTTCAGACCTTTAAGGAACACCTTGGCGGCCGCAAATTCCAGTCTGATGACGAATATCAGGAGGTGGTGCGTGAGTGGCTTTGCATACCATCCAAGACCTTTTTTTTTTTGCAGGCATTGAAGCACTACTAAAACAATGGCGCACGTCTATTGAACACCAAGGAGACTATGTCAAAAAGTAATGCCATTTGTTCCTTGTTGACCTGTGTTTTGTGCGAAATAAAAAATTTTTAAGGTTACTTTTTGAATCGCCCTCGTACTTTCAGCAGTGTAACGTGTGAAAGGGGCCTAAAGCAAGTAGTTAGAACGCGTTCATTGTAAACATATGCTATTTAAGTGATTTTTAATTTTCTATTTTCTATGACCAATTAAAGAATTCTAGATGACTTTTTAATGTGACCAAGTTAAATTAAATTGTAATTTTTAACAAATAACTTCTAACAAATTCTGTATTTTTACTTTCATTTTGTTGTAACGATTTTAAATCGTTAAGGACTTGATGACCTTTAGATTACATACATCTACATGTAGTTTGACTGCCTACTGTAGTTTGCTGATTTCGTGTTCTGTGTTTTGTGTTCTGTTTTGGAACGTTAAATACAGTGTGGCAGAACCGATTGAGCAGTTTGAAAGAGACCTTGCTCTGGCTGCGGTGACCGTACGTGGCTCCAAATGGTGTCATTATGTTCTGTCTTTAACACCATTTTCAGTAGTCAATATGCAGTGGACAGGAGAACATCGAGGCGTTGTAGTGTGTGTATATTTCGTAAAGCACCATTCTGTGATCACCACGCAAAGAGCTTTCCGGCAACACTTCAACATTCCTTGCAAGAACTCTGTTCCTACTGCGAACACGATTCGTTCATTGGTGAAGTGTTTGGAAGCAACTGGCAGCAAGGTGAGAAACAGTAGACATGGCCGATACAGATCAGTAATGTTATATATGACGTAATATGTATCCGATTGGCTTCAGCCAATAGGAGTGCAAACTGATAATAAATAGTTTTAGTTTCGATATTAAGCTAAATCATCGTTGCACCCGTCTTTATATTTACGGACTATAAAAATACATATAAAGCCTATAAGACATATAACATGGTGTCAGAAGTGAACACTTAATGATGTTTTGATAAAGACTGGATAAAATTAAGGTGACTTTTGTGATAAATTTGGCGACATTTTTGTGAAAATTGTGCGACGAAAAAATACTATACGTGCTCATCGCTGGAAAGAAACCGCACAAACTGTGAGTAATGGCAATCAATATTAGACCTATAGATCCTTTTGAATCAGGTTCTAACCCAGCAGAGAGATGGACAAATTGGAAAAATGACTATAAAATGTATGAACAAGCCTTAGAGTAATCAAGCAAATCAGATGAAGTCCGTAAATCATTGCTATTAGTTTCTTGTGGAGAAGAATTAAAGAAAATATATAGAAGCTTTGTGTTTGACGAGACAACTCCCGAGAATTTTGACAATATTATGGCTAAATATGATGCACATTTCACTACTTATAAAAATGTAACGTATGCTTCTTTTGTTTTTCATAGCATATATCAAAAGGAAGGTCAAACATTTGATAGTTTTCTAAGCGAAGTTTTGACCCAGGCAGAGGAATGCAATTTTGAAGATACGACAGAGACGCATAAAAACAGAACAATTAAAGATAAAATAATTAGCGGACTCTCAGATCAGGCATTGAGAGAAAGGCTTCTAAGACAAGGACAGATAAAATTAGAAGAGGTAATCAAACAATGCAAAACTGCTGAAGTTTCAAAGAGATACGGCAGAGAAATGAACAGAGACAATAAACCAGTTGATGCCGTAAGTAAATCTTTTCGTTATAAAAACAAAAATACGAATATAAATGTGAAGCCTGGACAAAATAGAGATGCAAACACCTTTAACTCAAAGAAAATTTGTCAAAAATGTGGCAGAACGCACAATTATAGAGAGTGCCCAGCATTTGGTGTAAAATGTAGAGGCTGTGGAGGCCCTAATCATTTTATGAAAATGTGCAGGTCTAAACAGAAGACACAAGGAAAGAAATATTATAAGCCAAAACAAATAAATGAATTACACAATGAGTCAAGCGATGATGACAGTTTTATTATATCAGAAATTGAACAGAAGACAGATACATATCATAATGATGCATGGTATTGTCCAATTTTAATTAATGGGAATACAGTAAAATTAAAACTTGATTGTGGTGCACAAGCCAATATTTTATCAAAGCAAATTATGATGAAATGGCACAAACAACCACAAATAATGCACTCGAATGCACGACTTTATACATATACTGGACAGAAGATACCAATATTAGGAAAAATAAAATGTAAATGCAAATATAAGAACATGGTACAATATTTAACTTTTTACGTGATACATGAGGCCAGAACACCAGTGTTAGGTGCAGAAGCATGTGAAGCTTTGGGATTAATTAAACGCCTATATGAAGTTATAGAAATACAAGAGAAAAAACAAGAAGATCAAAATGTTCAGAGTATAATTGAACAATATAAAGATGTTTTTCAAGGCACAGGAAGATTAAAAAGACAATACTCATTTCAAATAGAAAACGATGCTCAACCATTTCGCGCAATGCCCAGAAGAATTCCAGCAGCTCTAGAAAATAATGTTAAGGAGGAACTAGCAAGACTAGAGAAGGAAAATTTGATAAAGAAAGTTGACACTCCGACAGATTGGGTTAACAACGTTACGTTCATAAAGAAACATGGGAAGATACGCATTGTATTAGATCCACGAGAACTCAACAAAGTAATAAAAAGACAAGGATATAATCCTCCAACTCTAGATAAATTACTTGCAAAAGCCCATGGAGCAAGAAAATTCACCATTCTTGATATGAAGAACGCATTTTGGCACTTGCCATTAACTGAAGCAAGTTCTTATTATACAACTTTTGTAACCCCGTTTGGACATTATCGTTGGTTAGTATTACCATATGGATTGAACTGTGCTCCTGAAATGTTTCAGAAGGCGATAGATGATATTTTCTGCGGTGTACCTGAAATCTCGCCATACTTTGACGACATACTGATACCAGCTATAGATGATGAAAATCATGCAAAAATATTAAAGAAGGTCTTGGAAGTAGCAAGAAAAGAAAATTTGAAGTTCAGTAAGGATAAACTACAACTAGAAAAAAGTGAAGTGAACTATTTGGGACACGTCTTAAACAAAGATGGAGTGCGTCCAGATCCCAAGAAGCTGGAAGCTATTAATAAATATCCAATACCCACTTCTAAAGAAGAATTAAAAAGATTTTTAGGCTTAGCAACATACCTGATGAGATTTGTGGCACATTATTCAGAAGAAACTAAAATCCTTAGAGAATTATTAAAGGACAGTGTAACATGGTGTTGGAAAGAAGAACACATGAGAGAATTCGAAAGAATAAAAGGACTGCTACAAAAAGCACCAGTACTAAATTACTTTGATAATGACAAACCAGTAACTTTATCAGTAGATGCAAGCAAGCATGGATTAGGTGCTCTGCTTTTACAAGATGGAAAATTGGTGGAGAACGCATCAATAACGCTTACATCTGCGCAGCAAGCATATCCACAGATCGACAAAGAATTCCTTGCTATCGTGTTCGCATTGGAACGATTCCACTATTACACATATGGTAGGAAAGTTAAAGTGGAGACAGACCATAAGCCCTTATTGGCCATAGTGCAAAAAGCCTTTGATAAAGTTTCACCAAGACTACAGAAATTTTTAATACGTTTCCAAAGATATGATGCAGAACTAAAATATGTTCCAGGGAAGAAATTAATAGCTGCAGATGCACTATCCAGAGCTTCAGTAGAGAGATATGACAACAAAACTGTTGAAAAAGAACAGAAAATTGAAGTATGCATTGTTGCAAAGATTACATCCGGAAAAATCAAAGAAATCGAAACTGCAACAGCATCCGATACAGAATTACAAATGTTAAAAGAAGTTATTCAAAATGGATGGCCAAATAAAAAATCTGCCCTAAAAGAAGAAATACGCCAATACTGGCACTGCAAAGATGAACTATATCATGTGAAAGATCTCTTATGTAGAGGACAACGCCTGGTAATTCCAAAAATATTACGTAGGAAAATGCTTGAATTATTACATAGAGGCCACAGAGGCATAGTATCATCGTGTAAAAAGGCAACTGAATCACTATACTGGCCGAGTATGAAGAATGAAATTAAAAATTATATTATGAACTGTGATGTATGTCAAAAATATAGAAATAATAATCCACATGAACCTATTCTCAATAGAAACATTCCCAAGAAACCATGGCAATATGTTGCTGCAGATTTCTTTAAAGAAAGTAACAAGGACTATATATTGATAGTGGATTATTTCTCCAAGTTTATAGAGGTACAACAGATGAAGAGTCTTACTAGGAAAGCTACAATAGAAGCCTGCCAGGACATTTTTGGACGATTTGGTGTACCGGAAAAAATATATACAGACAATGGTCCGCCATTCAATACAGAAGAATGGAAACATTTTTGTAATACCATTGCATTGGATCACATTACATCAAGCCCATTATATCCAAGATCCAATGGACAAGTGGAAAGAGCAATTCAAACTTTTAAACGTTCTCTAAGGAAATCAACAAATCAGAATCTCCGTTTGAGTGAAGTACTATTCTCATACAATACAATGCCAGCTAAAGATATGCCAGCACCTGCAGATATCATGTTTAAACGAAAGCTAAAAGGACATATTCCTCAGTTTAATGATAAAACAAGGCAAAATTGCTCAAACCGAAATATTAGAAGATTATTGGAAAATAGACAACAATTACAACAACGATATGCTAACAGACATGTTAAACGCCAACAAGACTTACAAACAGGTCAAAATGTATGGATGAAGAAGTCTTTGAAAGACAGATGGGAAAAGGGAAGAGTGATACAACAAACTAAATATCCAAGAAGATACAGAGTCATAACAGAAAACGGACGAACATATGAAAGAAATAGACAATTTCTGCGTGCGAGACAAGATCGAGAACAGACAGATACGTCAGCAGATGACTTATATAACGAGGAAGAGGAAGTTCAAGTGAACCAACAGCCGTGTGAAGAAGAAATAAAGCAGAATGAGATGGAAGATCAAGAGCAGATGAATCGAGAAGAAGGAATCAAACAGGAAGACAACCAAAGAGGAGAAATCGAGGATGATGAGAAAGAAGGCGAAATCGAGGTTGATGAGAAAGAGGGAGAAATAAAACAATCTGGAAGGAAGAAAAGACGATCTAGAAGAAGAAGAAAGAAGCCTCAACGATTAATAGAAACTATTTAATTTTTGTCTTAAAGTTAACTTATAAACAATATTTATGTAATCATTCTTTTTATTTAATCTTAATTATAAAAAAAAAAAAAAAAAAAAAATTGGCATGTTATATATGACGTAATATGTATCCGATTGGCTTCAGCCAATAGGAGTGCAAACTGATAATAAATAGTTTTAGTTTCGATATTAAGCTAAATCATCGTTGCACCCGTCTTTATATTTACGGACTATAAAAATACATATAAAGCCTATAAGACATATAACAAGTAAGAACACCGAAAACGTGGAGCGAGTTAAAATGGCAATTAAGCAGTCCCCGGCTTGTTCTGCACGAAGGCATGCTGTTGCTTTAGGAATGTCAGATCGCCGTGTGAGGAGGATCCTTCCTTTAGATTTACGTTTTCACTCGTACAAAATGATGGCAACTCAAGAACTGAGTGAAGCAGATTATGCTAACCGAAGAAGTTTGTGTGAGGAACTGCTTTTAACAAGCCCGCTTGCAGCAGCTTTTTTCAGTAGTGATGAGGCCCATTTCCGTATCAGTGGAGCTATAAATAAACAAAACTTCCGGTACTGGGCTGATCATAATCCATGAGTAATTCATGAAAGACCACTGCATTCCATGAAACTTCTTCAAACTCAGAATTCAGAGTGATAGGCCCGTAATTTTTTGAAGAGGATGGTGTGACCATGTTATGTGACAATGTTACAAAATTTTCTTCATCCAAGAATTGTATACATTGTTGAACAAGAGCGTGTGGAGGAGCTTTGGTTTCAACAGGATAGAGCTACAGACCACACAGCTAGAAATTCAATGACTCTTTTGAGAGAAATGTTTCCTGGACATCTTGTTTCTCTGAGAGGTGATGTGGGGGTGGCCAGCACAGTCACCAGACTTAAGTGTTTGTGACTTCTTCCTTTGGGGATATCTGAAGGAGAAGGTGTTTAAACATCGCTCTCACACCTTAACAGAATTGAAAGAATGCATCACTGAGGAAGTGAAAGCTATACTCTGTGATATGCGCCAACGAGCTATGCAAAGGTTCAGAAATCCATTTCAACCGTGTGTTGACGCTAATGGACACCATCTTGAAGACGGTCTTTTCAAAAATTTATGCATGTAAAATGGGGAAAAATTGTGAATTCGAAAATATAAAGACATTTTCTCTATATGCCTACATTGTTTTTTTAACAACCACTCGAAACTGCTCACTCGGTTCTGCCGCGCCCTGTATAAATAAGATTGTTTACATTTTTTTTCACTGTTTTTGTTGATAAAACGTATAATGATCAAATAAATGTGCAAACCCCGTTTAGACGAACAAATGTTTGTGGTAAAAATGCTCGACTACCACAAACATTGCTTATCACAAAGTGATATGGCATGCATTTACTAGTTCGTGTTAAAGAGGTTTTACTGTAGTTGCACCTTCTCCAACCTCCCAAGCACCAATACAACAGATCGACACCAGTTGAAATGGCAAGCATCAACAGGCTATCGGAGCCTCCAACATTTCTGACGAGGAGAATATGCAGTACAAGAGAGAGCAACATTAAAAAGATTATTCATTTGAGATACATTTTTCAGTTCGGCTGGATTTTGCTGCACCATTTGAGAATTTCTGCTCATACAGATCATATCATTGCAGCTGGTCGAGATGGCTGCTGGCCATATTTGCTGTCATTTTTCCAGAAAACCTCCTTGTCTTCAGGTCGGCTTCCTTTGTATCTCTGGATAATTCCTAACACCATTTTTACTGACAACCAACTCATGCATGGAACACCTTTTCACTATTCTGGATGGGCTCTTGTGTGCATTGGAGAAGTGCATGCATTGAGCCATCCCAAAATGCATTCAATTTCATGGTAATTTTCAAGATCAGATATATAAAAATGGCTTTTCTACATGTGGTAACACTTAGTCTGTGCACTGTTTCATGCCTTAGTGTACAGTCATTACCAGCTACAAACCATTGTCTGCCTCAAACTTTTGTATACCAGAAAATTTTTAATACTGTACAAAATTGTTTGTCCACTCAGCTGCTTCTCCATTTCATCTGACTATAAAATTCAGGAAAGAACCTCGGTTTTCCTTTAAAAACAACAGATAATATAGATACATACTATTACTTTGTTCTGAATTAAAAAACAATTTCTAACCTGAAGAACTTTCTTTTCTCTTTCCAAATCAGTTGGTAAGGCATTATCAATCAAGTACTTCATAGCAAGATGAGAAGACCGCTCTTGAAATCTTAAGATGACTTCTTCTAATGCAGGGTATCGAATTTTGTCCATTTCTTTTTTATATTTTTCAAATGATATTTCAATGACTTTTTGATTCTGTTCTTTTTGAAATGTGCTTAGAACAGTTTCGATGTAACAGTGGTTTTTTTCATTTAATGATTTCGCAAAACTCTTGGTCAAATACATCAATGCTGTAAAGAAAAGGATAAAAATGTAATAATTTTAGTATCAAAATTAAATCATTACGACATTTTTCACAATTTTTACTTTTTACTCTAATTTAAAAACTTTTTATATGAATAATTGTCAAAAGATGAAAACTGAACTCATCCTGTGAAACTACCAGTAGATAACTGGCAACTAAACTGGGATAAGTGGCCAAAAGTCATGGGAAGGTACTTGATGTCATGTTAATAGCAAGTCGCTCCTCCATGATCCCTCAAAACTGCAGTAACATGTCAGGGCATGGACTCTATGAGGCTTTGGAATCATTCTGGAGAGGTACTGACCCAAACATAACTGAAAACAGCCCATAACTGAGCCACACACCCTTGCCTAACACAACCTTGGGGCATACACCACCCTCTCACGCGTCCATCAGCTCGATACAACTGAAACAGCGATTCATCTGACCATGCTACACGGTGCCACTGTTTCATGGTCCAGTGACAATGTTTGAGATATGCTATGACACATGCGTCTTGCACCGATTATCACCCCACGTTCAAAATCGGTTAACTCGCAACATGCTGCCATGTTCATTATAATAGACTGCTGAGATATCGTGCCTACACTAGCGCCAAATGCCACATTCGGGAGTCATACACAGCACATCTTCAAATGGGACAACCCTTCCTGTGACTTTTGGCCACTCAGTTTATATTCTGGAAATCTGGTAAGGATTATTTTCTTCAGAACTTTTAAGGTCTTATACTGTATGACACCCCTACTTTTATACTTTCCTGTCCAAGTAGATATGGGATGATAACACCACTCTAACTCAAACAGAAGATAATAAAGTAACTGAAGAAACTTCTTCAAACATTATAATAACCAATAGAAAAGAAAGGAAAAATTCGGCGACCTGGACTGCTTAAGGGTAAGGATGATTATCAGTTTGCAAGTGCTGGCCTGCTCTGCTGATTAGCTGCTTGGTGGCTTCATGGAAGCCCATTTGGATACATTTTAACAGAATGGTGATTCAAATCAGCAGCAGCTCAATTGGTAAGAGTAGTGCCAGCGATAGGCATGATCTCTGGTTCGAGTCCAGGTCACAGAATTTTTCCTTCCCTTTTCTACCTCTCTAACTATCCAGTTGGCGATCATCCAAATTGCGTTTCTGTACAACTGCCCTGCCCAAAGGCATATTGGACCACACGGCACTTTTCATAGGGAATATCTTTTTTTTTTTTTTTATGCACACACAACAAATAATGGGGTTTCTCTCATGTGCTCATCCACTTGTTCAAAATTAATCACATTGCCAGACATCATAAAGAAGCTAATCAGCAAATTCAGTTTTTAGGGTGAAGCTATCATAATGACATAATAAAAGTAAGTTCAAACAATAAATCTGTGTGAAGAGAATTCAATCTACATTTGATCTTAACTTATTAACTAAAAGTTATTTTACTTTAGTTATAGTTCATGCAGTGAAAGAAAGGGGGCAATCAGAATTGTTATCTTCTTCATTGCATATTGTGATATTTTAATAAGTGTGTATATTAAAATAATTGTTTGTAAA
>JAHWFO010070336.1:13703-59239 GCA_023313115.1 Rhysida immarginata | reverse complement strand
GCTTTCATCGTTCAGCAGCCCAAGGGAGTACACGGAGTGAACTGAAAAGCGCTGCTGAACGATGAAAGCAAGGCTTTCGAAAAGCGCTTACAGGTCGTATTTTTCCTTATTCTTTTGTTTTTTGTCTTATTTTTTTGCCTTATTTTTCATTTATTATTTTTTCGTTTCTTGTTGCCTTGTTGTGGTAAAAGAGTATCCTCTAGTTTATTGCTTAACTATCTATAAATCGAAGTTAACGTATATAAATTTTCTCACAAATCGAACTCTACCAATCCGGACCTCTATAAATCGAATTGATGTCAGTTTATCTCTCCCTATTAGAAGTTTTCATAAGCGGTTCTAATTTGCTTCACAAGCATACTCAATTCTAATTGACCATATAAAAGTGAATCCTTCTTTAAACAAGTTTATTTACATATTGTAGTGGTCTTAAAATTCATTGCTAATTTTTTACCACTAGTTTCTCATTCTAATGTGCTCAAAACCTTATTTTTACGTCTCAATGTGATGCGGTGCAAGAAGTGATTACCCATTAGTTCCGGAATGTGTGGCATGAGCCGGTAGCCAAACATTCGATGTTCATTTAACTTTATACAGAATCGCATGCAGTATATTTTTGGAGGTTACCGTGACCCCAGTCCAAAATAAGGGGTCACACAACGCGATCTTGGCACGTTGCAGTTTGTGAAGCATCAGGGAATCTTATGCATTACTATTAGGGGGACAAACTATGGTTTTCCCCTTTGGTTTTAATAATGAGTAATAATGTTTATTTCCTGCACTTAAAATATTATTTATGATTATTTGCTTTTTCTGTTTAAAAGAGTTAAATGGGAGGGGGGGGGACTTCATTCTATCGCATCGAGTATAAGCGTTCAACGGAACTAAGTGAGGTGCAGACGAGTAACGAGTAGGGTCTTGGTGAAATCTTTTAAGACTTAAGACTTTATCAATTAAGACTTATCAACTAAGACTTCGATTTTGTTTGAATTGTTTAAGTAAAATAAATAATATTAGGAGAAATTCATTGTGGTTGAAAACAGTTTTACTTTTAATATTTAAATATCCAATTGTTGTTGCTTTAAGGTTAGTATTGTCAGCACTTTAAAAATCTCATCGCCCATGGATTAGTATGCGTGGCAGCGTGACATGAAATTGTTGGAGGATTTTTTTGGTTTTACGAATTATTTTTGTGGGAATGAGGAGGAACTCTGGTTCAAGCAGTGGTAGAGATCGCTTGAAAGAAAACAGACGTTCAGCGATGAAGAAAATAGGCAATACGCTTCGCCTAAGCCTTTTGCGACTATGATGTCGAAAGAGCATAACTATTTGGTTCAATCGAGTATGCATCCGTGAACACCTACAGCCCAAGTATGCACAAGTCATTATCCGCAACAAATCCACAGCCGCCCAAGCTGCACGGACTGCCGCCATTAGATCCTGGGTAAGCCGCTCTACATCCATTCTATATGTTAAGAAACACCACCTCAACCAAGAAGTCTTTCGACTCCACCTACATTTGTCCACCATCATACCGCCCGGCATTCTGATGCCTCTTATCGACGACGATGACATCAGATTACAGTCATTCAAAGAGCAAAAGTTCCAGACTCTATGCAAGAAACTTGATGATCTTCGCCACCCAGCCTCTTCCGTACGCCCTGCTCCGACAGACTGTGACTTCACTTTCCACACGAACGTGGTAAATCTCACTGCCATCCAGCTGTCCGATGACGAACAACACCTCCTCGACAAAGGCCTGAAGCATGTTTTGTACAAAAAACCTGCCCGCCATGACCTACACACTGTCATATCAGACACTGAACGTGCCCTGTCTTTTTTACCCAAGACTGATCGCCCACCAGCTCATGCTATCGCCGGACACCTCATCCGTAAGGCCTACAATGACGCCTCTTCATCCAGCCCACCCCAGGAACAACTTAAGGACATTGCTGCCTCATCCACCCTGAAGACCAAGTTATCTGAATCTGATGCCATCATCGTCAAAGCAGATAAAGGTAACGCTTCAGTCATCTTGTACCGATCTGTTTATAACAGTAAAGTCAACGACTTTATCTCCACCAACAAGTTTACTATCCTTCCCTCCGACCCCACCACCAAGTTCCATAAATCCATTATTTCTGCCATCAATTCGTCCCCTCGCTTCAGACACCTCCGACCTCTCATCCCCCCCAATCCTCGCCCCCCTAACCTAAACGCCCTCGTCAAGATCCACAAGCCTAACATGCCTATACGCCCTATTGTTAATTACTCCCCTGCCCCTGCCCATCTCGTTGCCAAGAACCTCTCCACATTTCTCTTTAACCTTAAACTCCTTCCTAACACCTACAATGTCCGGAACTCCCTAACCCTTGCTGAATCCCTTTCCTCATTTTCTATTAACGAACACCTGTCCCTTATGTCCCTTGACATCACTAACTTATACACTAATATCCCAGTCTCCATCTCTTTAAAAATCCTCAAACGCCTCCTACGTAATTCTTCTCTCCCTAAACCTGATGCCATCGACCTTTTATCCATCCTGTCTATCATTTCCTCACAAAACTACTTTTCCTTTAATAACACGTTCTATTCTCAACCTACTGGATTGGGTATGGGCTTTCCACTTAGCAGTTTCTTATCTGAAGTCTTCCTACAAGACCTCGAACTAACCTTTGTCACCCCCCTCCTTGCTAACTCCACTATCATTTCTTATTTCCGATATGCGGATGGCATCCTTATTATTTACGATTCTCGTTCCTCCTCCCCCACTGACATCGCTGACACTTTCAATTCCTTCTCTCCCCATATCCAATTTACCTACGAAACAGAAGTTAACAATTCCATCCCGTACCTTGACATCCTCATTACTAACAACCTCCAAATTAACCGTTTCTCGTTCTCTGTATTCCGTAAGCTTACCACATCGTCTAATCTAATCCACTGCTCTTCCTCACACCCCCCCGTCCACAAACACGCTTCCCTACGCTTCTTCATTGACCGTGCCCTGAAGTTACCCCTCAGCCCCCCTTCCCGCACCTCCGAACTCCGTATCATCCACACCCTCGCCCGTATGAACGGCTTCTCGTCCTCTACCTTCTCCCGTACCCTCCAAAGACGTAGATGTGCCTTCCTTAACCCGAGTTCCCCCCCTCCTGATATAACCCAACGTAAGAAGTGGGTTTCTCTATTATACCTCTGCCCCCATTTCTCCCGCCTCTCCAATTTCCTCTCTTCCCTTGGCCTCCAAGTTTCTTTTCGTTCCCCTACCCATTTTCTTCGTACCTTGCGCCCATCTACCCTAACTGCATCTGACGATTTCGCCCGATCCGAAGTTTATCGCTTGAACTGCGCCTTCGATAAATTTTACATAGGCTTATCGACCCGTAACTTCAAAATACGTTTCAAGGAACACGTCAACTCCTACGAGAAACAAGATCGTAATTCCCAGTATGCCAACCATCTTACCGATTCCAGACATACTTTGAAAACCCAAGATGAAGTGCTGTCCATCTTACACAAATGCAACGACCCGTTCAAGACTGCGACCCTTGACTCAATAGAAATATTTAAAGCCAAGAGATCTACTCCTGGCCTCCTCCTCAATTGCCAAACGGATTTTGATGTCTATGCCATACTTAACTCTGTCTCCGACCTTGTATAATTTATTTATTTTCAGATATTTTTATATAATTTTACTTTCATTCTCTTTTGTAAATCTTCTTGTCTTCTGACAAAAGATATGCGCTCTCTATTCGGTCTGCGATTTGTTTGCTTTCCTCTTTTATCATTTTGTTTCCTATAATAATTTTTGTTATTGGTTTCATTAGTATTTTCTGTTCTCGGTTTCATATAGTAATTTCTGTTATTGGTTTTCCTATTTTCTTGATTGGTTCACTTTCTATTTCCATCCTCCAATCTCTTTGCATACTATGTACCTTGCTTCTGTATATAAGGCCTGCGAGCCTCTTGTTGTGTTATCCTTGATAAAAACGGGAATAAAAGGCAAAACTAGTTGGAATCTCTGTCGTCCCTATGTTATACTGTAAAGTTACTACCAATTTCGTAGAGCATAACTAACCGGTGGGTGTCAGCTGGTTCCCGTTAAAAGACGATCTACCCATAGATAAGCACTAACGATGACATGGATACTTCCATGGGACAATCTGAACACGACTAGAATATATTTGATGGATGTTTCCTCTGAGTGGCATTTCTAATTTTTTCAGCCTCAGATGGACCAGGAAGACCGGTCGCGCCATAAGCAAAGGTTTTTGCGTTGATTCATGATGTGGATAGGTATCCACCCCGGGCCTAGATTCTTCAAGGACGAACGCAAGACGCATTGGTTTTGGATGGAATTATACAACCGGACATTCTTCTATGATCCCTTTCTTAGATAAGTACATGCCATTTGACTTTAAGTGCAGATACGTTTACATTCCATTTTTGTTTTTATTTTCACCGAGGTTTAAGGGGATTCTCCTGGAGCCGAGACTTTTATAATTACTGCTACTTTTGTTTCCCCCCCCCCCCTACCAATGGTGCCAAGACGTGGAACAAAAGATGAATAATTGTCAAAGCACCACGACTTTCTTTCCACATTTGATTGGACGTCTAGCACCCAGATGGAATGACGAACTCGACTTTGAGCAGATTGATGTACTGTCTCCTCCTCCCCTTGCTTATGTCCCTGCCCATTTGCCCCTGTCTTGCCCCCTACCCATCCCGTCCCCGTTAATCTTACTTGTTGTTATCGTCTGTTTGCTTTCTTCTTTGCAGTTTTTGGCATCAGAACCATTCTTTAATCAGCAGTGAGTGCACTATTTGAGTTGGCCGTATGCATCTGGAAGTCATCCTACATTACGGTGTACTTTTGCTAATCACTTAAGGAGGAGGTGGCAGGGAAAACTTTGTTCAGAATACCTTGATGGGTGAAAAATATGAATCTCACGCTCAGATACAAACAAATATATTAAAATTATGTCATTGAAGCATTTACAGTTATATTCATCCATTTGCAAAATAACTTTTTTCAAATGTTTATTCCTGTGTTGTCTTTATTACTATTTCCTTTATTTTATCCCTGTATTAGATTTGATGGAGACGACAGAATCCATTAGATGGAAGCTCCCGAGGAAATCAAGTCGGAACTGAATTTCGGCCATAATTCCACACAAGCCATCACCAATGTATTTTGGAAGACTTCAACGGGGAGCCAAGAACCATATAGGCTGGAGTTGACTTTAGTCTCAACTACCACAAGAGTGTTTTTGTTTTCTTTCTTTTCTCTTGGTTTTAGTTCCAAGCAAATCAGTGAAAGATTGGAAACATCGCCCTCTGTAATTTTGCGGCCTTCCCAGGAGCTCTATAACAGACAAAATGACGTCATAAATTTGCTTGCCTATTTGTTATCCTATTAAACCTACCTGCAAATACTTTGATTGCAATAAGCTTCTAATTTTACTTGGAACCGTTGTCTGTAGAGTGCTCTTTTCCTGTTCTTAAATGAGCTATCCTCCTCCACATTCCTCGAGTATCCAACTATGTGGGCTTTATGTTTGGGGAATTTTTGGGGCTTTCAGTCACTTATGCTTTCGCCTTAAAAGTGTTATTATTTATCATTAATTTGTATATCCTTGTGTGGTTTCTGGACCGCAACAATGTACAATAAGATCCTGATTGAACACAGTTGTCGGAGCACAATCCAGCGACTGCATTAGATCGAATTGTGCTAAAATATGACAACTGTACATTAAAGTATCAAAAGAAAGCGAACTATTTATTTTTATAAATTAAATATTACAAAAACATTGGAAATAATTCGAAAAAACGCGAAAAGCACTGCTGAAGACATAACAAGCTAAAAA
This sequence comes from Rhysida immarginata, assembly GCA_023313115.1. Lineage (NCBI taxonomy): Eukaryota > Metazoa > Arthropoda > Chilopoda > Scolopendromorpha > Scolopendridae > Rhysida > Rhysida immarginata. The sequence goes on along the minus strand of JAHWFO010070336.1, from coordinate 53,369 downwards.
TTACACAATTTGATCAAAGACATAATCAATCAGTTCCTTAACAGTGCAACTCTTCTTTTTCAGGGAAAATCCAAGTGTCTGCTATCTCCTCGAAAAGCTCTGCCTGTGGACATTTTAATTCATTTTTCAAGTTTAATTTTAAGTTCATATTGAAGATAACATTGCAGCAATATTTGCAGTGGCCGGCAGTTGTTCAAATCAAAACTGAATGCGAATGCTAGAATTTAAAATCGATTTTGTTGTTTGCCAGCGTTCAAATAAATGGCGGCTAGATAGGAGAATTTTTAAAAGAAGTAAACAACGGCTATCTTTATTTGAGGTAGTGCTAACGTTAAAAGTGAACGATCACTATAGTTTTTAGATGTTTTTAGAGGTAGCCATACAGTTTGAACCGGCTGTCACTATCTTGCTTTCGAAACTTCACTATCACGCTGGCTTTCTTTGCAATGGAAATTTGAGAAATTAACTGAATTTTCTGTAAAGTTTCGAATATTCAACATGTATACATTATCATAAATAGAGTGAAATGTAAACTAAATGGTGAAAAGATGCTGTTTGCGAAAGCGGAAATAGAATTCCAGAGCTATGCCAAAACCGCATTGGAGCCGATTTTTGGGTTGAAGCAGACCGCTTTGGAGCAGATTTCAGGTTGTAGCGGACCACACTGGAGCCGATTTCGGGTTGTAGCGGACCGCGTTTGAAAATAACATATTAAATGGGAAGATGTAAATCACATATGGCTCTATAATATTTTTTATTATTCAATACTCTAATCATTGTTATACATATTACAAATTGTAATTATACTTTGGTCACATACCTTGTCATAATAAATGAGTATTTATGACAGCCTACTTGAAATGATAGTTTTTATGTTTAATTTTGGATATTTTTGAGGAGCAGCGATGGATCAAATGAATTAGAATAAACACCTAAAAAGGGCTTATGTGATGTGTGAACATGGAGATGCACAGATTCGGATATGCCTGCATTACTGACAGTTGCCATGGCATAAACAAGCTCAAAGTATGTACGAACGGGCAAGAAGTAGCATAATTTGCAAGAAAACTATCGTTATAAATGGGATAGATTGTATGGATAATGTAAAGTTAAGGGACAGGAAAAAAATGCATGTTATGCGGAAAATCGTATTAAACAGATACTACTATATTAATATTATTGACTTACATTTTATGCTGACTTCTGTTTCTTCAGCAATTTTTTTTATTGAAGATTTGTTGTATATAAAATAATTTAATTTTTTAACTTCTTTTAAAAAGTCTTGTGCTAGTTGCTCATCTTCTAAATTGTGCAAAAATTTCATATGCCTGTTATCATTAACAGGCCGTGGAAATACAAAGCAATGGTAGTTTTTAAAAGCAGTTCGAATTATTTTCCTTGGTTTATTGTAAGTAGATTCAGAATGTTCATAGCTTCTAAATTTTAAAATTTCTTCTAAGTAATCATCTGGACTCCCATCTAATTCAAGATCAAAATCTCGAACAGCAAGAAGGAATGTTGGAAAATGGAGCATATAATTGCTGTAAGTACTTTTCGGAATATCCAACTCATTAACCTTTATTTTGTTTAATAACTCCGTTACAAATCTGGCTTATTATAAAGGAATAAATATGATTTCATTTGCTTATCATTAATTGTAAATGGGCTAGATTATATTTCCTACTGCACATCAAAAGTGAATTTATACATGTACATGCATATATAGTAGTCTGATGTACGTATTCCTTCTGATGTACAATGCATCCTATTTAAAAGGATTACCATAATTTACGGTAATAACACCACAGCAATGGTTAGGCCACAGGGCTGAAATTCATCTTTTTCTAAAAAAAAAACAAACGTAAGATTCGCCACAGCAATAGTTACACCACACCCCCCCTTCCCATTTATTATAGACAAGTAAAACGAATTGGCTTAATTTAAGAGTAATATACAAGGGCATATTGAAAAGTAATGCCTCCATGGCTGTAACTTTTTTTATTTTTTAACCGATTTTCAAAATTCTTTTTGTATCTGATACTTACATTTGTCCTCTATGTAATGCGCTATTCACTTTTCGACATAGTCCCCATCCCTTTCCACGCATTGTGCCAACGCGTGACTAGTCGGGTGAACTCGTCGGAGAGGAATTCCAGAGACGTTCTTGACACGAGGAATGAATGGCATCTTTCACCTTGTCGTCAGGACTCTACTCATGTCCCTTAAGGTGCTCTTTCTTCTTTGGGAAGTGGCGAAAGTCGCAATGTGCAAAGTCTTTCATCTTTGAACTGTAGGCGCTGCAAGACCTCTGGCGTGTGGCGATCGTGTGCAGGCAGGCGTTATCGTGCTGCAGAGGAGGGTCTAAAGCTGCCATTCAATTATGGTGTCGACAACAACCCCCAATTCCTCTCCGACAGGTTCACCCAACTAGACCAGGCGTTGGTGTAATGCGTGCAAAGGAATGGGGACTATGTCGAAAAGTGAATAGTGCATTACGTAGAGGACCAATATAAGTATCATATATAAAAAGAATTTTGAAAATCGGTTAAAAAATAAAAAAGTTACAGCCATGGAGGCATTACTTTTCAATATGCCCTCAAATATTTTAATACATGCAAAATTAATCGCTAATTTCGTTTGAAGTTGATCAGAACAGAATGCCACTCTATCACATCGAAGCAATGTTGAAGTTGATATTCATATTGAGAAGTTACTTTCGTATTTATTTTTGGCAATGGGAAATTCAAATGAAAAGTGAATCAATGAACTATGGTATATAATGAACTGTATATTGTATATACAGGATAATTATAGTACATTAATTCACTTCTGATCTGAATTTCCCGTCACCGAAAAAACTACTTATCAATGGGAAATTCAAATCAAAAAGTCAATTGATATACTATATAATGAACTCTACATTGTCTATACAGGATAATTAAAGTTCTGTGATGTATATTACACGTTAATTTTTTTTGAACTTCATCAGGACAGAATGCAACTTCATCAGATCGAATCAGTTTCAGTTTTCAGAAAATCGTTTTTGTCATACTGTTAGGAAAAAAACCCAGTAGTTATGCCGCAGTGATAGTTAAGCTACACAGGCGTTTTTTATAACTTTTTAATGCATAAGCCGTGGCGTTATTACCGTAAATTACAATAGACTTATAGAGAGACCAGACGCTTATAAGAACATGTTCCTGTTGATGCAAATGTTAGAAAAACATCATTTTATACTACGAGTTATATGGTTTATTGGGACCAAATGTCAACCAATAAAATCAATTGTTTGAACACACCTTAACTGGCATTAGGTGGCTATAAGGAAAAAAGTAAAAAATTGAAATATAAAATTAAAAAATACTTAATAAAAGGGAGTTAAATAAATATAAACCAAAGATAATAAGAAAAATACAGTATTACTAATGAAAACAATTTAATGCTAGAAGGGTCAAGACCATCAATTTCGAGGTATGAAAAAAGTAAATTAATTTTTGCTATTTTCTCTACCAATCTAATATTTCATGAGTTTTCCAAATATGTGGTTCTACACGCTCACTGAAAAACATGAGTAACTCAAGGAATTTATTTGGATTTATACCTATAAAGACCACCAATGTGAAGTTGATGGTATCTAAATCTCCACCTAAAATTCCTAATTTTTGACAACAATCGCGGGGGGGGGGGGGGAGCTTCTGTTTCACTATTCATGTTATCCAGATACTATGAAGTTTATTAGGGTTTCCATTTCTCTTAGAAACGGTCGATCTTTGGTAATGAATCCACTTGAATTATTTTTGTAATGAATGCACATCAATTTATTTATGAAATAGAACAACATTTAGCTCAACTCCAAAGTAGAGAAGATGTATTATGTGAAGAAAGTGGTAAGGATTCACCAGTGGATATCAAAAGAACTGATGGTACAAACATAATCAAAGATGTATTATGTGCCTCAACAGTTTGACACTTCATGTGGAATTACTGATCTTATAATGTCCAGGAAAAAGAATGTTTTTAAATGTGTGGTTGTCAAGCAGTGGGTGATATCCAAGTAACTAATGGCAATACGGGATGGATGCTATATATCACACAATCAGGTAGATAGGATGCCCGCAATCAACAAAATGTGTAGAGAGAAGTTCTAGAACCCAATCCATATGCGCATATGTAGAAGACAATAAAGTTTTGACAGCTTGACGTTTGTTCTTTTGTGAATCTATTCTGCGACGCATAAAATTATGTACCAAAAGTGAACCCGACATAACACTAAGAATCCTATTTGGAATGTTTCAATGGATGTGCTAGACGTGATTATATCATTGATTTAATAGCGTGGAACTTGTAACATGAGCCAATTGGATTTAGATCTTCCTTGTTCGAAAGTATGAACAGAAGTACCATCTCTATTCAAAGAAAACATGAGCAGAAGTATTTGCATTTTGACTTGAGAAACAAGATCTATATGTAACTATCTGCAGACAAATTTGCAATGGATTCAGAAGCATGGAATAAATTTATAGAAAACTATCAAATATGTTATACTCCTGGTGAAGATTTGACTGGTGATGAGCAGTAATTTCCTTTTAAAACTAGATATCTATCTCTTTTATATATATTGCAAATAAACTGACAAGTAATAAAAATTTGGCTTTTGGTGAATGTTGACAGTAAATACAGAGGGTCGTTTCTCCTTAACTTAGCCGATTTTGGACGATAGTCACTTCATGTGAAGCCCCTTCTCCATCATGATTATGTTCAATGTGTTTCCCGTGATTCATGGCAATAGTCCGGCAGTGTAATTTCCATGCTAGCAGATTTCTTTGTAGGATGGTGACAGGAATTTTGTTCCATACCTCCTTGCACATTCCAAAGTCCAACGATGGTTTTGGGGTGATACCACAGACCCCTTTTGAGAAGGCCAAAGCTACAAAAGTCCATGGGGAGGCGTCAGGTGCATGAATGCCAGTCTCTTCTTCCATTTGTACCATGAAATTCTGTGTTGGGCCTCTTGATGAAACTATGTTGCTCTCCTCTCCGTACAATGCCGAGATCTCTACCATGTAAAAGAGATTTCAAAATGTTCTCCTGCGTTCATCTTGGCATTTTTCTCCATCCGACGAAGTCGCAACCATCTTTTGAGCACTACCCCGCCACCACCATGAAGCCTTCTGGAAAAGTTTCACGACATTTACGCACCCAATCAGTCTGGCCTTTCTCATCTGCTGAATGGTAGGCAATCGCTCAAACTAACCTTATCACGAGGTAAACCCACGCTTCATCCAATAAGGCCTAGGTCACACTGGTGTAAATACACCGACGTAACAATGCCGGTGATGTCACTTCCGCTAAATGGCTTGACAACGCGCTTTACGCTGAAGTTGAATTTTGTTCAACTTTTTACGTCGCGTCAGATCGTACGCCAAACATCCAGCCAATCAGAAGAGCATCTGGCCCGCCATCAAGATGGCCAACAAGAGAGCGATGTACAATAGCGAATGCTTTGTAGAAATGGTGAGGAAGTTTAGCTATCTGTATGGTAAATAAAGTCCAAGCTATTAAAATACTGCTAGACTTTGTGATAAAGATCGATACTGTTGGTATTCATGCTGAAGCTACTTTAAGTGATGTCGTGCTCTAAACCAATAGCGAAACGACACCACAAATTGCGCTGCGTTATACGCTTTCAGTTTGAACAGCTGAACGCCAGTGTTTTTTCTGCGATGTATTTACATTGGCACATTTACGTAGCGTTTTATGCCAGTGTGACCCAGGCCTTAGGTGACAAATAAGTACTGCAAGGTAAGTTAGTTATTATAGTTTGATAATATTATCAGATAGCAAGAAGGGCAGTGCAATTACTTTTTCACTGTTGCTAGTGAACAGGCAGTGAGAGGAAACCCTGCTACAAGGGTACCGTGGCATAGGTACAAAATGCACGCCGCCACAATGTTTCTTTTAAGCATTTTTCTTTTTTCTATTCTTCTATTTGGTTGATGCAATTTTAAATCAATCTTTTGTCCAGTTATAGCCAATTTTCTTTTAATTATGTTTTTGCTCATAAATAAAACATCCAAAGCTAATGTCCTTTTTGTAGAGTTAGTGATCTAGCCATTTGAACAACTCAGATGGCTGTGTACTCACCATTTGAAAAACGAATGTTTTCAAATATGAATGTAAGTTTTCAAATATGAAGGCCAACAAATATGTGGTAAAGTGGCATTCTGTTCATATTTCACTTTCATTCCGATCACTTTCGCTTTGCAATAATGGCCGACAGTGAAAGCGTATCCCACCTCGAAGTATGTTCCGAATGCGTTTATAGTTTTGTAATGAATCTGAAGGCACAAAACACGTCAGGATACACGTTTGTTTTTTTTTTTAGGATAAATCTTCACTTTTAGTGACGGCGACGCGCACTCGCTAAGCTCCCACTACACAACGACCAACTCCCGCAGCCAGCTTATGATTGGCGCGCACACACACGGGTATAGTGAAAACTGGAAACGAAATTGGTCTTTAAGGAGAACAAGTTGCCTGTTAGCGTATTTCTTTTGTGTTTTTTAATTAAAATTCCTTATAGCTGGATACACGGTAGGGGCAAAGGAGCTGAAGATAAAAGCAAAGATTGTTTTACATTTTCTATTTTTTAAAGTTTTTTTCTCTTAGGTTTCGAATTTTCTTTAAAGTTTCGTTAGGTTTCTCGTAGATTTTTGCGTTTTTAATGCTCATATTTTTTTTCATAAAAGAATAAATGCATTGAAATCTAATAAATCCCCACCAGATTATAATATAGGAAAATAAATAATTACGCGCAAAACAAAGTTTGAAAGCATAACGATTTTCTGTGGCAGTTAACTCTTATCAAGAACAGATGAAGGTACGCTCTTGCTCTTATTTACTGATCGGTCTTTTTATCTCGATGCTCGGGGCTGACTATCAAAAGGTTTCACGAGCGCGCGAGCGGGATTAAACGGTCATGAGAGCGCTTGAGAGGTGTTAGAAACACCAGTATTTTATTATTTATTATTATTATTATTATTATTATTATTATTATTATAAGCAAGAGCACGGTGGAGTTTATCTTCACCATGAGCAGAGTATGTTTCAAATTCGCCAAAGCGACATGCAAGCTATACAGCAGCTTTTAAACTAACAGTCAAGATTGAAAAGGCTTAAGGGCAATCGTGCAGCAGCAAGGCAGTTAGGACACAATCGACGGCCAAAAATGTATTCGGCGCTGGAGGAAATGTATGCAAAAATATATTATATGTACGAAATTAAAAATTTTTCCCCACTGAAATGCGTATTACTTTTATTGAAGCATATATGCCATATAAAAAAACTGTTTTTAGATTACCGATTGCGTGTGTGTTAGTGGGGGAACATATCGGCCGCCGCGGCATTACTGTCGGAGATTTTACATTTATGAACCACACGGTAATTAAAGTTCTGTCATATATATTATATGCTAATTCCATTTGAAGTTTTCATAATACGACTTTTCATTTGAATTTCCCGTCGCCAAAAAAAAATACGAATGTAACTCAATATGAACAGAATGCCACTTTACCACATCAAACATGTTGTTGGCCTTCATATTTGAAAACTTACATTCGTATTTTATTGGCGACAGGAAATGCAGATGAAAAGTGAAATATTGTAATATATAATGAACTATACATTGTAAATACAGGGTAATTAAGGTTCTGTGATGTATATTATACGCTAATTTCGATTTAAAATTTTTCCCCACTGAAATGCGTATTACTTTTATTGAAGCATATATGCCATATAAAAAAACTGTTTTTAGATTACCGATTGCTTGTGTGGTGGTGAGGGAGCGTATCGGCCGCCACGGCATTACTGTTGGAGATTTTACATTTATGAACTACACGGTAAATAAAGTTCTGTCATGTATATTATACACTAATTTCGTTTGAAGTTCATTATGCAACTTTTCATTTGAATTTCCGGCGCCAAAAAAAATACGAATGTACCTTCTCAATCCGTGAAGTGCAACTTTGTTTCGATGTGATAAAATGGCGACGGGAAGTGGGGAATTCAAATGAAAAGCGAATAAATGTAATAAATAATGAACTGTACATTGTATATACAGGAAAATTAAGGTACTGTAATGTATATTATGCGCTAATTTCGTTTGATTTTCATCATGACGGAATGCAACCGCATCACAATGAAGCAGTATCAGTTTTCTGAAATCGTTGTTGTCATGCTGTTTGGAAGAAAAAAAATCGGTAGTTACGCCGCAACGGCAGTTAAGCCGCACAGGCATTTTTGACAACTTTTTTTATTAGATAAGCCGCGGCGTTATTACCGTAAATTTTGGTATATATAAGAAGTGCGAAATTTAAAATCATATCAAGATAAGAGGAGAAGGCTTGATCATCGAAAAGGCACATGGGAGACTACACATAAAAAACTCATTGAAAAACAATGCAACTGAGAAAACATGTCTCAGGCCTGCATAAATATTGTTATTAAAGATGAGTAGTGAAGAGCCAAATCACGGGTGTGTCAACCAAAGATTCAGATAGACTGATGCGGCAAATAATCGGTGGGAACGGAAATCAACCAAGACACGAGCAATGAGTGATGGCGACGGCTTCACGAGAGAGCGGCAGAGGAACGACGCGTGATAGGCGGGAACACAGGCAAGTCTGAGTTCACGGGAGCAAAAGTGAAACAGACGGGTGGCCTGGAGCCTATTGTGCATCGATCGCAAATCGTAAGCCACGGCGGGAGGAGAAAAACACCGATAGGATTTGTGAGGTACAAGTGGTCAACACATTCCATCACGGCACGAATTTCTGAGACAAAATTCAGCTTAAAGAAAGATAAGTGTGTGTTTATTTCTTTTGGGCCCATCGCGAGTGTTAGATATAAGAACAATTTTTTTTAGTATAGCGAACAAGTGAACTTTCACTTTTTAAATCTGAAGAAATTAAAACTGGTTGAGAGCTTCTGTTTCAGTCAATTAAAATAGACTTTTAAATTTCAATAGCATTAAATTCTTTTTAGTCATAAGTGAAAATTTCTTAATAAAAAAGATTGAATAATTTATCTTGTCTTTATCCCTTTTCTTACAATTTTACTCTAGAGAGAGGGGGTTAATTCCATGGTGAATGGAATAGGGGGTTGTTAGATTTTTATACTTAATGGGAATAGATCACACTTAGTGTTGGTCACGTGTAAGTTATTGAACCGAAGCAGGTATGTCAATTTTGATGAATCCAATGATAGGAAGTTGTGGGTGGCCTATCCCATGGTGCACTTTTCATCATCCCAAATATGCAAATTAGGACACATTCAAAATTTATCTCAAAAACCTTAAGGGATAGAGAAAAAACCCAATTGCAAACTTGTTCAGCATAAAAAAAACAACAAAACAAAAAAATCATCCAAATCGGACCAACCAATCACCCACAATCACAATCCGAAGCAGAAGATCATGTTGACCATTTCCGGAACAGTGTAGCTTGCCATCCTGGTATTGTTCTGTCTTCTGTGTGCTGAAACATGCCTTTTATTTGCTTTTCCGCATGAAAGTGAATGTGAGTATGGTATCGTAAATCTTCTACTATAATGTGAATTTTTTTGGCCTAAAAAGCATCTAAATTTGCTGGGTCGTATTATACAAGAGGATAAAAATCAGCCCTCTGACGACTGCAGCTGGAGGAGGTTTGTCCGGAGGAGATTTTGTCCTGATAACATTACCGTATATTATACATTGATTACATTGCATATTCAGTGTCCAGTTCATTATACAATAAATTAATTCACTTTTTATTCGAATTTCTCGTCGCCAACATCTAACAACATCGAAAATAACTTCTCCCAAACATCGATACTTCTAAATAGGCCTACTTCCAAACTGCCTCGAACCAAAGCCTACAAGAAAGCTTATGCAGTGAAAATATTAAACTGAATAAAGATTACTTGTCTTTTTATTAAGAAAATTGATGTACTGTTGTGTTTTTTTGTCGATGTGCAAGTGAGAAAGCTTTCCAAGATGAAGATGCTGCCAATTGTTTAGAGGAAGAAGACTGGGATACAGATGTCAAATTAACTGAGGAAGATTGAAAAGACCTGTTCGAAGACACAGATGAATCAGATTTTGAAGGTTTTTGAATATTAAATATCCAGACTATTTAAAAATAAAGATTTCTGTTCTGTATAAGTTTGCACATTTTATTTCTGGGAGTCGCATTATACAAGAGGATAGGATTTTTGCCGATTTTTTGGGCCGAAAAAGTGGAGTCGCATTATACAAGGGGTCGCATTATAGTAGAAGATTTACGGTAATTTATGTTAATTTTTTGATTTGTATGCTTTACATGGTGGAAATATCAACATTCAGTTTTCCTTGTGCAGTGTGACTGTTTGTAAGCTACAAACAGTTCACCACGTGATTGTGGGTGATTGGTTGGTCCGATTTGGATGATTTTTTCTTTGTTTTGTTTTCTTTTGCTGAACAAGTTTGCAATTGGGTTTTTTTTCTCCACCCCTTACGGTTTTTGAGATAAATTTTGAATGTGTCCTAATTTGCATATTTGGGATGATAAAAAGTGCACCATGGGATAGGCCACCCACAACTTCCTATTCATTGGATTCATCAAAATTGACATATCTGCTTCGGTTCAAAAAATATAAAGGGGTTTCTGACTTTTGTATTCACCCTGTATAGAAAAAAAAATCCCTCCGTCAAAATGGATCATTTTGTAGCGAAATATGAAAAGGCTGGAATGAATATCTGTGTTCCTAAGACTCAGGTTCTGGTCCTTTAAAGACTCAAGGCACTCAGAACACTGTGTGTTAGAGAAGCGCCATTGAGACAAGTGAAGAACTTCAAGTATTTCGGGACATCATTTATGAATGATGGACAGCAGGATAGAAAACTGAATGCCTTGAATCGGTGCTGCAAACTGTGTCAGACACGAACTGTGATGATTCGTGTTAACAAAATATGAGCTATGAAGCGGTGTAGCAGATTGGCTACCCTTAGTAGATAAGAGTGCACGTTAGCACAATAAGGAGTCTTTATGTGTTTAGTCACTACTTCTATGCAGTGAGAAGTCTCATTTGCATTGGTAGGATCATGCCGCTGTGGCATATTAAAATATGCAGTTTAATTAACCTTTAAGCCGTTTATTATGAAAGGGGAAGCAGGGTGTAATCTGTGTAATGAAGAGCTAGCAATTAAAATTTCACAAAACAAAGTATTTCTTTTATTCAGATTTTGCTACATTGTATAAATTGACAAGGTTTATTACTACTTAATAAAGCTCTATTAGTATGTAAGTTAAGTTATTAAGGCAATCAGCGTTTTAGGCCTCGTTCCCTGCTATTTGTTCTCTTGGCACGAAAAGCAAGATAGTGGAAGGGGGGGGGGTCTACTGGCAGCTAGGCAGAAGTTGCAAAGGCGACAGAGCTGGCTGTTTGGCCATTATGAGCAGTCCGGTTGAACAAAGGATTTTCCCGTGCAGTTGTGGAGTGGGGGAGCAAGCGCCTGAAGCGCCGATTGGCTGAGGCTCTAACTGCGGGACTACTACTGTAAAAAGGGGGGAATTTTGAAAGAGAAGAATAAATCAATCGACAGCTTTCTCTCTGACAAGTTGTGTGAAAGACGCTGGAGTAGCATGAACTTTTAGCGAGGAAGGAAAGTAGCACATTGAGAATCGGCTCCACGCATGGCGGCCACGGCGTGGAGGTCGTTCAGCCACGGCGATGGAAGAAAGGAGGAACTGAGAATCCATAGCAGAGGCGACAGCACCATTCTCTGATGGGTGAAGTCAACTTCACCTGGCTGGCCGTCAGGAGAAGGTGGATCAGCGGGAGGCTGCGCTGGTGGGAGACTCGAAGAGACACCGTGGCGTTCAGCGGTGTATCGAGTCAGGCAACCAGGCATGCCAAGCAACGATAGCGGCGGTGGACACTGATAACGTTGGAGATGGCACGCATTGACCTAACGCAGACGACGAGGAAAGATATGTCATGGACAGTGAAATCAAATCTAGTAGTATCTGCAGATAAGTGAACTTTCAATTGAATTCGAGTGTGAACTTTGCAAAGCATGGATTGTGCGGAATCAGATTTTATGAACATTATTCACTATCGGATATGACCTAATGCTAAGAAAATTTAACTAACAGAGAAAGGGAAAGGGGGGTAAATTTTGCTTACAGCCTCTTCTTTCATTAAACATGATCAATGCTTATTGTTTGAATATTATTATTTTTTTATGGACATTTATCTTTATTTTTTTTTCTTTAGAATAATTTCGTTTAACTTAATTTAGTCTTTCAATAAATTATATTTAAAGGTAATCAGTTTTCCATGCGTTTCATTTACCTTATATTCATACACGTATTATATTTAACCTAGTTTTAACTTTTAACTAAGAGGGTAATTTATCTTACAACAGGGAAGGGGTAGTAATTCAATTTATAAATTTATTGCGGTCACAAAATCTCTATTTTATGTTCACGGTAAATCTCTATCACTGTACAATCACTAGATAAGATACAACTCATGGCAGGCGGAGTTGGGATTAATGACATACTAGGGGGTTATTGGTCATTGTGGAGCCAGAACGCATGGATCTATTGTTCGACCCCACCCTATTATGGGTTAGCCGAAGAACCATGAACCAGCAATTTTCCCTACGTCCACTGCAAACTGGTTTTCCTAGGCAGTAGATTTTTTCCAAGTCATTGGGTAAGAGACCAAGGGGTCAGCCTTGGACTACATGAAGAATCTGGGTCTGAGTCACTTGATTAATACCATTGATGACATGCAGCTGATGATATTATCACTGATGCCAATTTTTTTTTTTTTTTTAATCTTGATGTCCTGCACATCCTCCTCTAGAGCATATGATGTCACAACAATGAATTCAAATACCCAATAGAATTCAACAAGATCTAAGGCGTTTCACCATATTAGACTAAATAATAATAATAACAACTCTGACGTGAAACATAACAACCTCAAACTTTTTTTTTCCTCATAAAAACAGATTTGTTTCACAGATGTTTCTAATTCATTGGACTGTTTGTGTAATTGGCAAATATTTTATGTATTTAGCACTTTCAGTATTTTTAACAATAACTATGACAATATTTTAACCTTTTATCATTCAAAATTGTTAATAACAGTTTAAATATTCAATTCTTTTTTGATAAAATTATTATCATATTAATAAAGAAAGGGTCTAATGACAAAAGTGCTTTAAATTCTAGAAGTAGCAATTTAAAAGGATACGTTAATTTTTCAATCATGTTAGCATCTGCTTTTCCTTTTATATTATAAATTAATGTACTACTCAAGAGAACTGTTAAAGACATTATCATCATATCTTGATTTTTGTTATTCTGAAATAAAATTCATTTAAAAAAGAATCATTTTAAAAACTTTAAAAGTTCAACTGATCTTTAACTTTGATTTAAAAAATAAATTATACCCAGGAACTAATATTTCATACCTCTTTGGGATTATCTAACCCTTCTGTGTCCAAAAGAACCAATGCAGTGTTTGCTCTTGTAGGGTGTGCTAGAACCCATACCCATATACCTTTAGTATGGGTTTCAGTCTTCCTGCTTACTGAAAATCCTAAAAACAAAATAAATAAATATATTGAGGCATAAAATTAATAATGTTTATATTGTTAAAATATTGACATTATTCTGAAGGAAGAGGATTTTTCATATATTTAACATGGCAACATATGAAATGCTTTTCTGGCTTTAAAAAATCTACTTTTATACAGAGTGATCAGAACATATGTTACAGAAGAATATGGTAGATAGAGGATACTAATAGAAACATTTTTTATTAACCATGGATCCTTGATAATAATCGTCATCAGCACTTTGTCTATTAGATGAGCCATTCATGGCATATTAAATGTCCACGATTGTTCCCTATCTCGCACCAGTATGGCGCTGTATGTGTTTCAATGTTTTGACTGTTTGCCATTGCCTGTTGTTTTTAGGTTCATTGAAAGCTAGTCATCAGAGAGTCAGCATTGAATAATGGAGCATTACAGCCTGAGTAAGCTAACCAACATGCATTTGTATGGTGCTGGATGGTTTGGTTTGTTTGGTATTAACGTCCTTTTCAACTGCCATGGTCATTTCAGGACGGTGTTATATGGGCCACAAATTTTGCCTCGCAAGGGTTCTTTAATGTGCAGCTGGCAAACGACTACATGGGACCACCGGCTTTACTTCCCTTCCGAAGGAAGTGCGTGATCTCAGGACATTTGTATGGTGCAGTAAATTACGTCAGTGCTCTTCTTCCACAGACTGTTGATGCCTGTAACGCCATATGCACTACGGATTTGAACAGGTGCAGCAGTCAGTGCTTCGGCAATGTCAGTGTTATGTACAGGAAAGGGGCATCAGTTTGAAGTACTTCTGCAATGCACATATAGTCAAATGTAATTGTTTGTTGTTTTTTAGCAAAACCTCAGTCATCAGAGTCAAGCCACTGGCCCTTGACTGAATGGTTGCTGCAACTGAGACAAGTTAGTGCCACACTTGTGTTAGATAGGGCACACAATACTTAATAAAAAATGTTTGTTTTAACTATCCTCTATCTACTATATTCTTCTGTAACATAAGTTCTGAATCGCCTTATATAGTACCAACTAATCAATGTGCAGGGTTAGCCTAAATGATTCATTCGGTTTCAAAGCACTATTTATTTACAAGTATACGACGTACAAAGATGGGCGATACATGAAAAGATACATAACTCACCAAGTTTAAAAAACTTGCCTCGTGGCTCGCGTGCATGCAGGCCTGTGACAGCACTCTACAAGATGGTGGCAATGCAGAAGAAGAGTTTTTGTGTGTTAGAATATGGGAAGTGTTCATCGGTTACAAGCGTTCAGCTTGCATTCATACGCAAATATAGAAAAGCCGCACTTGGTCACCAGAGCATCTTGCGTTAGTTTAGCCGGTTTCGTGATAATGGTTGTCTGTGTACAGGAAACAGCACAGGGCGACTGTGTGTCTCAGAGGAAATCGTGGAGCACGTGAGACAGAGCTTTGTGCGTACCCCACAAAAACCAACTGTTAGTGCAAGCCGTGAACTGGGCATTCCGCAGAAAACGGTGTGGAATGTTTTGCGGCAGCATTTACATTTCAAACCCTACCGTTTGCAACTGTTACAACACCTGACTCCAGATGATTATGCTTGCCGATTGGAATTTTGTACTCGAATGCAGCAAGCTATGGAAGATGATGATGACTTTGTGGGGACATTGATATTCAGTGATGAGGCGACTTTCCATCTGTCAGGAAAGGTGAATCGTCACAAAGTGAGAGCGTGGGGTACTGAATTGCCGAATGTCCGTGTGGAGCTGGTAAGGGATTCACCAAAAGTGAATGTCTTCTGAGCCATATCCAAGACAAGGCTGCATGGCCCCTTTTCTTCATTGAGCAAACGGTGACAGGTTCTGTGTACCTGGTTGAAACAAAAAGCATATGTTGAAGTCATGGCTGTTACTACAACAGACTGCTGACTACTCGACTTTCATCTTTCAACAGGACGGGGCTCCACCTCACTGGAGCATAATTGTCCATGCCGTTCTCAACAGAGAACTGCCACATCACTGGATAGGGTGCTCTCGTCTGGGTAATGTTCCTCAGTTGCCATGGCCCCCGAGGTCATCAGATCTCACACCATGTGATTTCTTCCTGTGGGGTTACGTGAAGGACAAAGTTTATACACCACCAATGCCAACAATGCTGCAAGAACTGCAGGAATGCATCACGGCTGCTGTGTCTGACATTGATGGAAACATGCTAGTTAACATATGAATGGAAATGGATTACCGTTTGGATGTGACCAAGGGCGCACACACTGAACATCTGTAGTATGTACCAGAAACTTGGTGAGTGTTGTATCTTTTCATGTATGACCCGCCTTTGTATGTCGTATACTTGTAAATAAACATTGCTTTGAAACCCGATGAATCATTTAGGCTAGCCCTGTATCATAAACATTTCTAATTGCTGGTTACAAGTATGAAATCAGATTCTTTCCAGCACATAAGAAAATAAGGGTTTTAATTTACTCGTATACAGAAAAAGGCAAAACTATTAAAAAATTCTTGTGATCATCAGTTGTTGTTTTATTCATTCTGGGTTTCTTTGTTTAAGAAAGAATATTATCCATTTCTTTGATTGATTTATAGTGCTTGTTAATGAATGGAAATTCCACATACATTGGTATGCTAATGATTCTTTATAAATACTGTATTTTTTTCAAATATAGGCCACGGCTCTAAACCCAAAAAAAATCGAAAATTTTAGGAGTGCAGCCAAAAGTGAGAGCAGCCTGAAAAAACATTTTTTTGCTAAATTAAAAAATCATTATCGGTAATTTTAGATAGAACAAAAAAAAAAAAAAAAAAGATCGAACTACTTCGTTTTAGTGTCCTAAAGTATATTACATAGTAATTTTATTATTTATATAACTATATAAATTATTTTTATACTTAATGAAACTTTTATAAATTTATTAATGAACTGTATAAATAATTACAGTAATCTCATTTTTAATTTCGTGTAACTCTTCGACAGCAGCCATGGCTCTATCAACGAACTGCTGACCAATAGCGCGCTAGAGCATTCTATGACATAACAACACCTTGAATAGAGTGGGTTTGAAGGAATCGCTGATAATAACTTTAACACATGAAGTACTGTAGCCACTTCCTTTTGGTGGCTACGGAAGTACATAATTTATGAATGAAAATATGTGACTGGTTAATTATTGTCCTGAAGGATTAGAATATTAATTTCACTGTTAGAGAAAGACTGAACAAAGGCTGGATAATTTAAAGCCAGGAACTCAAATCCACCATGTTTTTATTGGATAATTTTTTGCCAATCAGCGATCGATTACCTTTTTAAAAATTATAAAGTGTAACAGCATTTCCGTATAAAAAGATAGGAAGCAAATATAAGAGAAAATAATTATAATATGGACAGATTGTATTGGCTATCGACCAAAAATTATTCACCTATAAAAAAAAATTACTCATCTACAACTGTGAAATCGGGAGCAGTTTATTTTTTTTTTTTCGTGGTGGGGGAAGGGGTAATCTTTATTAATAGAAGAAAGAAATTCAACTCTATTTATTGTACGAGATAATTGTACTTATTTTTACAAAATTTATAGTAAAATAGAGTCGAATTATTGTTCATTTTTTTTTTAATTAAAAACCCCTCCCCCCTCTCCCCAACTGAAACGAGGAGTAGCATCAATAACATTGTAAGTGTAATGATTTTTGGTCGATAGTCAATACATATATTTGATCAATAGCCAATATATATTTTATATTTGCTTCCTGTCTTTTTATAGGAAACTTCTGTTACACTTTATACGAGGCGCATCCAGAAAGTAAGTTTCCCTATTTAAAAAAAAAAAAGAACTCACACTTACAGGAACATATTTATTGGCAACAAGTACAGCAATGTTTCAGCTATTTTTCAACATAGCCACCACCAGAATTGAGACACTTGTCGTATCGTGGGATCAACTTTTGTATCCCCCTGTCGTAGAACTCTGCCACCTGTGAATGGAACCAGCGTGTGACAGACGTCTTCAGCTCTTCGTCGTTGCCAAAACGCTCACCAGAGGACAGGAATTTCTTGAGGTGCAAGAAAATGTGAAAATCGCTGGGAGCAAGATCAGGGCTGCCACACAAGCTCAACAAGATCATCATTGATGAGGGATGGTCGCCCACTGCGCTCTTCATCATGGACACTTTGACGACCTTCGGAAAACTGCTTACACCAGCGACGCACCATCTGCTTACTCATGATGTTCAGCCCATAGACCTGACAGAGCTGACGATGAATTTCAATTGGTGCAATGCTTTGTGCATTCAACAACTTTATCACCGACCAAACCTCGCAGGCGGCGGGAGAAGAAATAAGAGCTTTCATTTCGGAACATTGCTACCACGCTACTGGCACGAGGCGGGACCTGTCCAGCTGGCATATGATTGATACGTCATAGATCTGTTATGCATGCGTAATTGACACGGCTAATTACGTTTACTTTAAAGGGGAAAACATCGGGAAAACTTACTTTCTGGATGCACCTTGTACTTTTTGAAAAGGTAAATCGATTGCAGATCGCCGAAAATTATCAAATAAAAACACGGTGGATTTGAGTTCATGGCTTTAAATTAACCAGCCTTTGTTGAATCGTTTTCTAATAATGAAATTAATATTCTAAACCTTCAAAACAATAATTAACCAGTCACTCATATTTCCATTCATATATTATTATGAAATTCACATGTTAAAGCTATTGTCGGCGATTCCTTTCGCCCACTCTACTCCAAGGTGTTGTGATGTCATAGAATGCTCAATTGCGTTATTGGTCAGCATTTCGTTGATAGAGCCATGGCCGCCGCCAAAGAAATAAAAGGTTACACTCGTTCATTAAAATGAAATTACTATAATTATTTACACATTTGTTTAATAATTTTATAAAAGTTTCATTAAATATATAAAAATAATTTAGAAGATTATATAAATAATAAAACTGTTATCTAAATTACTATTTAAGATACTGTGGGATGCTAAAATGAAGTAGTTCGATCTTTTTGTAGAACCTAGAAGTTAGCGGTCTAAAGTGAATTGCAGCCTTTAAACGGTTATTTTTTCGTTCCACCATCATATTTGTGGCTGCGGCCTAAAATGAATGCGACCAATATTCAAAAAAATACGGTAACTGCCAAAACGTACATTTTCACAGACAGCTTAGAACGGGATGATATCTAGATGAGAAGATGATGACCATTTCATTAGAGACACCATATGAATAGCAAGTTGTTTTATCCTTAATTCGGATCACAGCCATAATCTTCTAAACATAGATTTTACAAGTTGTTGGAATCATTCTACAGGAATATTGGCCCATGCTAACATAACAGCAGCCTTTGTTGATTCAAATTGGATGACATACAATTTATATTATTTGAGTATATATACTTCCATTCTTTCCCAAAATGCTCTATCTGAGCCAACCAATGAAGCAAGTGGAAGTCAAAACTTGTGTTCATTGAACAAATTTAAGACCAAATGAGTACTGCTACAAAGTGCGCTGTCCTGTTTAAAATGGCCATTTCCATCAAGGAACAAGATAGCCATAAACAGGTAGACCTATTCTGCAGCAATATTGAACCATGTCCGATGCTATCAATAGACCGATTGTGGCCCAGGAAAAAATTACCACAGACTATTTTTCAAACTCCCCTCTCCTGTAGGCAAAATGGAAGAGTCCATGTATTCGTACTATTTCCACCAAATTCTTATATGGCCATCAGCATTTTGGAGGAGCTGACACTCTTCAGATTAAGATACATTTTTCATTCATCAAGCATTCAATTTTGACGTTCCTCGACCCATAGCAAACGAGCTTTCCTGTTTCTTCGAGATAGCAAAGGCATTCTGAGTGATCTCTAGCTCCTATAATCAATTGGGGTTAAACATTATCATTGTTGTTGGATAAGATATTTTGTGCATCTATGTAAAGCTGTAATTTGTCATGCTATTATCCTTTGTTAATATGCTGGTGGCAAACTATTATGAAGAGGGTACTGGAAAACTCGTTCACCAGTACGAAAAATGTCTCAATCTTTATCGTGACTATGTCAAAAGCAACTTTGATTGTACTTAACTCCTGGTAATAAAATCATGTTGTCATTCACACTTGTCTTTATTTTATGCCCCGTCAGAGGTTGAAAAAAAAATACCCTTCGTAGAATGATCGGAAAATGTACCAAAACTGAAAATGCTAATTCATCTATAACTTTGCAAATAAACACCTGATAGATAAATTATTGGTGTCATTTTCATCTATTAATTATTCATTTTAACTTGCTAAGTTTGATTACAGGTACAGTAGAAGCTCGATTATCCATCAGGGAGGGGGACCGGGACAATGACGGATATGGGAAAAGATGGATAATAGAATGGAATTCAGAAACACCAGAACATATTTATTATACACAAAATTTCAAGTACATTACATATATTGTACATACTGTGTACAGTATTGTATTTTTAAATGATAAAATAATATCACAAAATTATTTCAAAAAATAATCAGTCATCTTTTTTTTGTTTTAAAGAATTGCAAGCCTTCTGGGAGGTAAGGTTACAAATCTTGTGTAATAATAACAATTGTGTAATTTCTGTTTCATCTTGTGCTTCATACCATTCAATGCATTTTGAAAGCATGCTCTCTGCTTCATTGTGGGTAATTACATTCTCACTGGTTGCTCCACCTACATCATCATCTTGTCGGTATCGCTGGCACTCGTTTCAACACTAATTGCATTTTGGATTAATTCTTCATCACTCAAAATGCCACAACCGGTTTCCATTTTATCGCAAATTAACCAATCATTAACTTCCTCGTTTGTGATGGTTGCTAAACTGGGGATGCTCAAACTGGAACATAGAAGTTGTTGGATGTCTTCACAACTCGGTTCATCTTCAGTTTCAATATCTGTACATGTACATATAGTTGAGGGCCACAATTTATTCCAACATCTCTGCAATGTTAGAATTGGAAGGTCAGCCCAAGCACTGGCAAGATTAAAAATTGAATCTTTTATTATATAAAATTCCAGAAGTCTTTTATACCTAATGCACGGGTATTTTCTACTGAGAGAAGATTTTGGATGAATATTTTTCGACAACGACGTTTTAAACTCTCTATAACTCCTTGGTCATTGTTTGGATGAGCAATGTTGTATTTGCTGGTAGAAATTGACAGATCACTTTCCCGTCTTCACTCATTAAATCAATGATCGGATAAGAAGGTGCATTAACCATGAGTAGAATGGCCTCTTGTGGCAAGCATTGGGAAGCCAAGTGCATCTAACACCCGGAACAAAAGTGTGATGGAACAATTCTTTAAAAATATCTTGCATCATCCATGTATTTTTTGTGCAAAATATTTAACAGGTAATGCATTCAGGTTCAAATTTTAAATGATCTTGGCTTCTTTGCTTTTCCAATGATGAGCAGTGGAAACTTGTGACTACCACTGGCATTTGAGCACAACATCACAGTGATCCTTTCTTTTCGCATTTTAAATCCTGGGGCATAGTGTCCTATCATTGAAGCCAATGTCTTCTGAGAAATTGCTTCCCAGTTCACACCTGTTTCGTTACAGTTATACTCTTGATCACGAACAAAACCACGTCTGATAATTTCTTCTAAAAATTTATCTTTACAAGCAACAATTGCTTGGCTGTCAGCACTGAGCTTCTCTCCCTCAATTGACAGTTGGCAAATGCCATGACGAATTTTGAATTTGTGTAACCATCCATTACTTGCCTTGAAAGACGAATCACCGCCAAGTTTTTCATTTAGTTCAACAGCCTTTTCCTATAATACAGGCCCAGATAGTGGTATTACTTGACTTCTTTTTTACAGGAACCACTGAAACATGACAGCATCTAATTGAGCATGTTTTGCTGGCTTCATTGTTTTTCATTGTTTTGTATTCCTGTCGATTGATCCCATCATTGCTACGTGGTTTTCAATTTTATCTGCATAATGTTTAATATCGTTCACTGTTGTCCTTCCAATTCCATATGACTTTGCAATGCTTACAGCAGTTTCGCCTTTCCTCAAATGCTTTACAATCTCAAGCTTTTTGCCAAGATCTAAAACAACATGCTTTTGTTTTTCTGCTATGGCAGTGCACGTGGGTTTCTTGACAAAAAATGCACGACATGTAAAGGTGAAAGGAACACAACCTGGTAACAATAAGTGTAATGATGGCAGCGAGCCACTGACGATTAATAGAAGGTGACGAACAATAGGGTGATGGATAATCGAGCTTCTACTGTAATAAATAAAAAACATTTTACTTGGCTTGGCATGTCACCTTATGGTTGGATAACTGCAGAAGCTTTGATGAATTTTCTAGTATTTTTGATTTCCAGGGAAATAATGACAGGCAAACTGTTAAGCAATGCTAAAAATATGATTAATAATTGCTTTTTTTATTTCAAAAAAAGCTTAAGTAAGATGTAATGTGACTTCACATATTATCCAACTCCTCTCTCTCCCTTTTCATACTTTGTCATAATAAGCACTATCCCCCTCTCCAACATAAGTAAAAAAAAAAAAAAAAAGTTATAAGTTATAGACAGCCTCTAATATAGGGGCCAGATTAAAAGTTCGACTTAAATATTTGAACGAAAACGAGACTATTGGATATAGTCTAATCCACATATAAGAATTTCGGCTAAAAGAACACTCCACTTATAATGGCCACATTTCATTTACCTGAATAACTGTTTAATAATAGCCACATTTCATTTTTCTAGGATTTACAGACATCATTCAAAAAAATTTGTTTGCCTCTATGTTACGTGTACGGTATTCCTCGATCAATGCTGAATTAAAGTACCGTAATTTCACTTGGATAATCCGTCTCTCAGATAATTCGCAGGATAAAGAAAACCCATCTTTTCTGTAATAATTTTCTCCGCTATCCCGCTTCTCAGAAAATCCGCGGAATATCGGAGAGTTCATGGCCTAAATGATTCTGCTCGTGTCAAAAGTGGTTCATTTCAAATCTTTCTCAAAATGTTTAAACATTCTATCTCCAATCCAAAATTGGAATATCATTTCTAATTAATAACCAAAGTAAATTCAGTATTTCAAAAATGTTTTCCAAAAAAAATTGCGTTTTTCTGATCAAGTCCAAGTGTGTTATTCGTTGTGTGTTATTTTTACTTCAGCAGAAAAGTGTTAAAAATTGCAGGAAAATTCAATTAGGATCTGTGTTAAATTGGGACTAGTGTGGTTTTTGTTTTTTTATACATATTTTTGGGTTATTTTAGCGTTTTTTTTTTTGTGGGCAGGGGGGCGTTGATGTGTAGTTTCAACATCAGGTTTGTCTGCTTCGTGCATTGCGCTTATTTTTTTTTTTTTTTTAAAGAAAAATGCATTTTGTAATGCCCTTAGTCAATTTTTTTTTTTTTTTAATATTAATTAATTGGATCCAATACGTCCATCCAGGGCCTGTATGGCCAGAGGCTGACGAGTTGGGTCCCTAGATGGACCTGGATTCACGACTGCTGTATGATGGTCACAGCAGCCGGGGGGTAAAGATTGGCAATCACGGATGGTCACCCAGCCAGTGACGAGCCGTGCCTGATGTAGCTTAACTTCACAGAAGTTGTATTCAGTGAAAGCCCACCAGGCCACGGCCTCCCCCAAATTAAGTTTCATATTTGAATAGTTCAGATACTGCAGCAATGGCCAGAGTGAGTGCTTGCCTCTGACCCGTTGTTGCCGCACAGTTTCTAAAAAATCTTTGAGGAGAACAAAAACAATGATTTTTCCCCTTTGTTGAACGAGTGTTGGTTGTTGATGCATGAGAGGCTATGCAGTGAAGCCAGACATGAATTCTCAGGGAGTTTGATTCCCTGGAAAAACTGTGGCAAGGAAAAAATGCATTAATGCCTTCCTATTTGCAAATCACAGTAGTCTCATGTTAGAAGACAGTTGAGAAGATTTGAAACAGTGAAATTTTCGCTGCTGTTTCGTTCATGTGGTTTTGTGGCGATTTCGCTCCTCAGTTTTTGTTCTCCGAGTAGAGACCACCAGACAGAACACTTGTGTTGATGTATTGTCTCTGTAAATATCGACCAAGATAAGAAGACATCGCAACTGATTTGCAACTGACTAGTGGGATCAGTCTTTTTTTTTCAAGGTGTGATATTGTCGCAGAGAAGTTGTGTTTCAGTGAAAGCCCACCAGGCCACGGCCTCCCCCGTTCAGTTCAGAATTGTTTATTAACGTAAGAAATTATGCAGAAATTAACTTTTTTAAGAACTTCCACTGCCATTGCCATCCCAGAAGCCATTGCCAACTATGGCGTCACCCTGGATAACAATGTGATCGGACGAAAACGTGAAGAGATCGTTTGAATTTCATACTGTGAAGAGATCGTTTGAATTTGAATTTCAAACAAAAGTGACAAATTCGGATAATTTGCTTTTATAATTCAACCAATTTACGGTGAAAATTTTTTGACTTATTAAACGTTAGAAATTTTGATAGGCGATGTCAGAAAAAACTAACATCGATGTTTAATCAGCAGCCAAACGTCGTAATTGTTAAACTGCAAAACATCAACTTTTTGTAATTTCTAAGAGGAAATATTAAATGTCCTAGTATATATACGTGTTCCTTCATTACAATACATTAACATAAACAGTATATCAATATATAATGATTTAAAAAGGGTTTAAAAAATCGAAATGAAACACCGATGATGCAAAAGCAGCGAAAAATCGATGGCCGAAACTTTTTGAACATCGATATTTTCGGCTACTCCATTTTTTTTTTTTTTTTAAATTTAATTTTTTTTTTTATTACTGTCAGATATCATCGTAATAATAAATAAATTGACCATTAAATCTACTTCATGTTAATATCCATGGTCTATGATATCATCATTCAGTATAAAAGATTAATAACTATAAAAAAGAGGGGAAGAAGGGGGCCAAAAAGGAAAAAAAATTCCCGTCAGGTCGGCCCAATCTCGAAACCTCAAAAAGAAAACCAAGAACGGTAAAGAAATGGAACCAAGGACAAAAAATAGCATTAAAATTAATTAATAGAAAAAACTATTTATTTGGCCAGGGGACAGTCCTTTTATCCAGCCTTTGAGTCTAGGTCGAAATTGAGAAATAGAAGTTGATAAAGCAATTGTTGAGGGAAGAGCTCTCCATAAATGCGAGCCTGTATAGTCAGGTAATTTCCTACAGTATTCTCTTGTTACCAAAGGTATTCTATTTAAATGTTTATATCTTGTTTCATACTGGAATACTGGGTAATTAATTGAACAGTGGTAAATCAAAGATCTAGTAAGTGAATTTTTAGATTTATATAGATAAACCAGTAACTGATTCATATATAATTCAAAGAATGATAGAATATTATGTTTTTTCATTTCAATTAGAAGAAGTTTAGTTGAAGAAACATGAAAAATCATTTTCAGTACTCTAAACTGTAGTCTTTGAATTGACATTATGTCCGTGACATTTCCCCGTCCCCAGAAAATTATTCTATAACATAACAGAGAATGAAGAAGCGAAAAGTATAGTTGAATAAGAATTTTCCTAGGAAAGAAGGGGACCAGATAAATATAATAAGAAGTTTTGGAAAAAATTTTTTTTAGGACTGTAAGATGAGGTTCCCAAGATAAATTACTAGAAATAGTAATTCCCAGATATTTGAAGGTTAAGACTCTTTGAATTTTATCACCCTTGTAAGTAAAAGTATATGAGTCTAGATTTGAAATTTTATTTTTTTGTAGGAAAGGTTGCCAGGCGGTTTTAGTTATGTTAATACTGAGTCTGTTTAAATCAGTCCAAGTTTCTATAGTGCGAAGGTAGGAGTCAAGTAACGATTTAACAATAGATGCCGACGAATGAGAAGTTAAGGCCAATATGTCATCGGCGTACATACAAATTAAATGATTAGGAGAGATAGGAAAATCGTTAATAAAAATGTTAAAGAGAATCAGACTCAAGGAAGAACCTTGAGGGACCCCCATTGAGTGTGAAATTGTCGCAGAATAAGAAGGGAGTTTTAGAGTATAAAAACGATCTGATATAAAAGAGGAAAACCAGTCAAGAGGGGTCCCCCGAATTCTAAACTGATAAGATAGCTTTTGCAATAAAATGGATGGTAAAACTGTATCAAAAGCTTTGGAGAAGTTAATAAATAATGCTATTGAGTGATTATTTTGGGCTTGCGCTTTAGCTAAGTTACTGAAAAATGTTTCAATTGCCAGAGTTGTGTTACGTTTCGGACGAAAGCCATATTGTGAATCAGTTAACAAATGTTTTTTTTCAAGCTAATCACTGAGTCTAATGGATACCAATTTATCCATAATTTTTGTAAAAAAGGAACTGATTGCGATAGGGCGATAATTAGCAGAAGAGGATTTATCACCCTTCTTTTTATAAATTGGGAGAATTTTAGAATATTTCAAATATAAAGGATAATGTGTACCAAAAGATAAATTAACTAAAGTTATCATTGGGTTAATAATAGTGTTAAAACAAAATTTCCAAATACATGGAGGACAGCCTAATGCATCAGGGAAAGTGGAAGAAGAAAAAAAGTTTTTTGCAATCATAAGTAATTCGGTGTGATGGGTAGGCGTTAAAAAAAAAGATGAGTTATTATGATGATTAGGATTGTGGTTAATGATATGATGTGAAAAATGAGAAGACGTATTTGGAAACAATCCTGTAAGGAACAATAATGTATCTGTGTTTGAATGAATGAATTCTAGATGTCTAGTAGGGTCCTCAAAAGAATTTCTAGATGTTAAATTATTAATAATTTTCCAAGTCTCTTTGGAATTATTTTTTAATTGAAAAAATAAGTTATAATAATATGATTTTTTTCATAATAAATTTTTTTTTTAACTTTAGACGTAAATATTTATATTTAAGTCTACGTAGCGTTGTATTATTTTGTTTAAGTTTACGAAAAATTGAGTTTTTTTCCTTAATTAACTGAGTAATTTCATAGGTCATCCAAGGGTGTCGGTTTTGTTTAAAACCAGCATGAGTAGATTTTATTAGTGGGAGATATCGTTTAACTCCTAAATGAATATGGTTAAAAAATGATTTAAAATTAGAGTCAACTGAGTCTAAAGGGTTACGAATGTCATTCCAGTCAGTCTGTTCTAAAAAAATAAGTAAAGCGAAAAGTCGATTGTCAGTACAAAGATGAGATGGTATATTGTTGGAATGAACTTTATGTGGAAGAGAAACTGAACTTTGAATGGTAGCAAGTATTGGATAATGATCAGAAAAAGCGTATGGTTCAATTATTGATTCATGAATAAGGTTTTTACAGTAAAAATTATAAAGTTGAGAAGACTTTGAGGTTCGGAAGTCAGTTCTTGTTGGTCCGTTGATCTTGGTACAAAAACCAAAAGTAATTAAAGTTGCATTAAGATTGTTAGCTGCAGAGTCTTGTGGATCTAAAAAATTCACATTAAAGTCACCAGATAAGATTATTCTGTAATTATGGTATGTTAATAGGATATCTAAAAAAATATCCAGTTGATTTAAAAACTGCGCAAAACGAAGCTTGGGGAGGTCTATTTCAGCCATGCATTAATAAATCTAATCGGGGCACGCAAATAAAAAATTTTCCTAAGAAATTGAGCATGCAAACGTGCGACTTTTTTCTTCTTCTTTTTTTTAGTGTATTTTCTTAAAGGATGCGTGCGCATACCGCATTGAATGAATTAAGATTGTTTTTCTTATCTCAAGATGATGCTCTGCATGAATTGCTAAATTACTTTTATAAATGAAACGATTATGTAAGCAAATTATTAATTGTTAAGAGTAAACAAACCATGATAACAGATTATTTTGTCCAGAACGCAGAATAACAATAAAAGATAAATTGTCTTTCTTAAATTGTTTGTTTTTTGTCTTTCTCTGACATTACGAAACTCGGATATTAAGAAAAGATTTTTTGTTCTTTAGGATTTCGTATTAAACGGGTTATGGTATATGTGTTCCGGGATCAAGCCTGGAGATTGTAATGCTTTTTTCCCTGAGCGCCCGCCAAGGGAATAGTTTGACTGGTGGACTAGCTATTATTATTATTATTATTATTATTATTATTATTATTATTATGCATCCTTGTGGACAAAATTATCCCTTATTAACTAAGGTTTGTCGATTAAATATGTGATTTGTAAGAAAGGTTTGAACATGATGTGTATGATTATTACAGACTTGTTTATTACATTTTCAAATACTTTGGCGTTGTTTTAGTGGTATAGCATTCCAGTCTTTTATACTGTTATAAAGGAAATATTTTTCCTGTGTTGAAGATATTATCCATGGTGGTTGAATCAACAAGGCTTTAGATGGTCTACATTCTGTACTACAGGTAACCCATTCCTTCATAAAATTAGCAGGGTGCGTATCGTGGTAGAAAGCTTTGATAAGTTCTTCAAGTTTCGCGAACGTTACTATAGAAGTATAAGTAAGTATAGCCAGCTCATTACACGTCTGTGTAATAGACTGATACCCATTAATATTTAGGGCTGCTCGGATGATATTATTTATCCTACTTTAACTTTATCGTGCATAAATTTAGTTGTCCAATTGTGTTTCGGGAAATGCACAGCACAAGTCGCAGCAGTTGCCGAGCCCATGGTACTGCCGTGTGAAGCATTTTGAGTGACGAGTTTTGGTATTCGTGACGCGGGTGCGTACTGTTGTTGGGAACACGGGGTTACGGCTCTCCTCCTCCCTTTCAGCCTGAGGCTCAACGCAAATTGAAAATAGCCAGAGGTTGAAGGTGAAATAAAGGAGGGTGTGGCGCCTTCTTGTGTCGCTCTGGAGCTTTGTTGGTTTAGACGTGTGTAAAAAGGGCATGGCACAGTATCGGCTGTGTGCGCTCCCGCAGTACACATTATAGTGCATTTTGGAGCAGTTTCCCGTGGTGCCTGTGGTTGGGAGGGAGCACTTCACACTTGTGCGTTTTTCTTTCGTGGGTTGGAGCGCATGCAAGTGTAGGTATACAGGGTGTATCAGGTTCGATGGTCATAAAGTACCTAACGCGATCCTTTGCATGATTACAAACTTACAAGTTCCTTATCGAAAATGCCGAAAACTCAAAATTTAAATTGCGTTGTTACGTCATTTATGAACTTTCCGCACCAGCAGTTCATTAAATTCAAAGGGGCGATTACAATTAAATCGGCGGCATTGTTGAGATTAAATGACGTTTTCGACAGGTTTTCAGCAAACTTCACGTGATGTTTAGACCCTTAACATTTGAGTTTTGAACATTTTGGATAAGGAACTTTAAGTTTGTAATCATGCAAAGGATCACGCTAGGTACTTTATGAACATCGAACCTGATCCACCCTGTATATTTATGTGCGCCTATGTTCGTAGTATGCATAATTAGAGAAGCTTGTCGTGTGTTACAATTATTGTTACGATTTACATTTTTGTTGTTCTGTTTGTTGGGGCCCCTTCTTTTATAATATGCAACTCTGCTGAGTTTTTTTGTATTTTTTTCAATTTCAACTGTTTTATAAACTCAATATGCTTGTCATTAAATTATCAATGTTCTGTTTTAACCACGCTCTGTTCATTTAAGTGTGACAGAATGTCAGTTAAAATTTTAATTTTTATTTTTTTTTGTCACGCTCCTCTTGAAAGCAATCTCCTCGCCTTAAAGAAGACAGTGCGTCGAAGGAAACAGTGTGCGCTATGTTTTCTAAAAAGAAAAACAATAAGAAAAGAACAATACCTTTATTGTGACTCCTGAACAATTTAGTGAAGAACTTAATTCACTTGATAAACTTTCCAATGTAAAGTTATCAACAGCAGTGTTCCCTTGATGTTTTCATTGAGCCTATCGACTGCATCGGCTGCACATCCGTTTTGAATGAGACATTTTCAAATTTCCCGCTAGAGGGCTTGATGAAGGGCGGACCGAATAGAGATCGCTATCAACCATCAAACAATGACAGTTATCCAATCTTGTGTCGCACGTGTGTCAACCTTTGAATCCTACCGGCATGCTTTTCAACCAGGTAAAAACATAAATTAAGACAATCGAAAATTGACGATTATCCTTGCCTTGGTGATTGACAACAGAGCATGAATCACTGCTCCACTGACTTCCTGCCTTGGATCGATAGCATGGCCGAGTTGGAATAGTATCTGAAGAATTTGTAAGTTGATTACAGTTAAGATTCCTTATAAATGTATTTGACCACGGTGTTGACTCACTTTGGAACTCTGAATTTAATTTTTGGGAACCTATTGAACTTAGAATTTTTTGGAACTGACTTTTAAAGACTTAGGGTTACTGTGTTCCTCCCTTCAAAAGGACCACATAACGCTTTCTATATCTTGAATCTAGCGAAGAAGTTATAACTCTTTCATTATGATTTATTGTTATATGTTATATTTGATAAATTGTAATTAACTAGATAAATACTAAATTCCATTTGAAATAAAATAAAAGCAATTCTATGTATCTCTTCTACCTGATGAAAGATCAATGTTAATTTGCAATTTTATGCAAACTTTTTTTTTTACCTTAATAAAGTATTATCTTTTCTTTGCTTTTTGAACCTTATTTTCACACCCACTATTTACCCATTTTACCACATAAGCAAATTACACCACCTTGCGAGTCCAAACAACCCTTGCCCCTGTGCGAGGGGGTTGCTCAGGCATCGGCCTCGTGGGTACAAGTCCTACCCCCGCGCATGGGTGTGCACAAAATCAAAGCTTTAAAAGTGCAGCAATTTGTCAGTGGTTAGGTCTATCAGAATGTATACAGTGTCAACGATTGTGAGTCTATTCTGAAAATGCACTTAATCATCAAAAATACTCAAAACTGTAAAGAAAAAAATTGTGCATTGTGAATATAATTTATTAACGAATATTTTTAATTAAAACTAACTAAATCTTATTCAACAAATATGGAACAAAGTAACTTGTGAGAATATTAAATGTTCTTTATCCGTTATATTTCAGTACTTGTTTGTTTGTTTGTTGTTTGTTTTTTTTCCTTGTCTTCCCTAAATGTTTTGCATTATTTTTGTGCACATTACATGGATGATATGGAGAATTAATTATAATAACGAACGTTATTTTTTTCTCATTACAATTTTTTTCCTGTGGTCACTGATCGCGTGGGCATTATGACGGAGAATAGAGATTCAATTTACGATTAGCATGAAACTTTTAATAAGTGTATAAAAGAGTTAATGCTTTAAAAGTGCAAAAATTTGAGTAATCCACATTCGAGATTGAAATGCGTTTAACCCCCCCCCCTCCCCAAGTAAATGAACCTAATTCTGGATTCGCGGTCCTCAAGTGTAATTTACTGCAATTTGGAAAGATTTGTTCCCAGTTTCTCCGATAATTCCCATCCCTCAGATAATCCACCGAGTCATTTTTCAATGAAAAAAATCCACGTGAAATTACAGTAGTGTAAGGTACCGTAAGGAATATATATGCGAGGAACATTTTTTCCATTCATATACCGGTATATTCCTTACGGTACCTTACACTACTTTAATTCAGCATCCATTGCCACTATAAGTGTATAGAGGCAAAAGAATTTCCACATGTTAAACGAATAATACATGTGGAAATTGGAATAAACCACCTAAATCCTAATGTTATTAGCTGACGGATTTTAAACACATAGTGAATGAAATACATGTACAGTCGAACCCGATTATAAGAGCTCCAGATAGGAAATTAGCTCTTATAAGCGATCTTTACAGAAAACAAGATAGTTATTTAGGTAAATGAAAAGTGGCTGTTAATAAGCGGAGTGTTTTTTAATCTGGAGTTTTTATAGCGGTTTTAATTCATGTTAGATTTAATAGGTGAAATTTCCATTAAATAATGCTTCAGGGGGGTGGGGCTAAGAGTTTACTTTGACTCAACTGGGACTTCGACTTATCAGAGTTAGAGTTATTCGGGTTAATCTGTATCAAAGAGACATCTAAAATAAAAAATTATATCATACCTTGTGAACTTCTAGCAATTCTATTCATTAGAAAGGACTTTCCTTCCCTGTAAGAACCAGCAATCCCAACCACAACTGCAGGTAGAGAAATATCTTCCAGTAATTTTTCAGTTTCTTCATTGATTTTTATTCTGCCCTTGACTATTTGAATAAGTGGTCGTGGTTCTGTCCAGGATTTAAATCCATTTCTTCCATTAGCCTTAAAGACATTAATGCATAATGAATTTTTTTTCTATAAAGTAAAAGAGTTCCATTTTCTTTTTCTTTTTCTTTTTAGAATAAATGAGGTGCAATTAAAAGTTCCGGTACAAGCTGCGCATCTCGCCAACAAATGGCAGCACAAGTCTATAAATACAGTAAATTATAGCCCTGATATTCATAAATCAGCTTTTCAAAGGATTTTGTTTCATGTGCATGGGGATTAACAAATACTGCTATTGGGAATACTGCTATCTGCTATTTTACCATCGTCATTAAATTTGAGAATGAGCATATTCGGCCAATGAGTAATCTGAGAGAGGACGTTCAGCAAAGTGACCAGATCTGTTGCGTGAAAAAAACTGGATGCCTCACTACGACAATGCACCCTCTCACCAAGCTCTCTTCACATGCAAGTTTCTTGCGAAAAACAACATGATTTCGCTTCTACACCCAGCGTACTCACCAGATTTGGCTCCTGCAGATTTTGTCCTCTTTGTAAAAATGAAGATCCAGTTGAAAGGTCGCCATTTTGATACAATTGTGCAGATCCAGTGCGAATCACAGAAGCTGCTTGACTCGTTTCAACAAAAAGACTTCCAGGAAAAACACATTCCTGGCGTGGCAGGAAAGCTGGACTCATTGTATGGCTTCGCAAGGGGGCTATTTTGAAGGGGGCACTGTGAAAATGAATTTAAATAAAGTACGTTCTCTTTAAAGGAACCAGTCCCGGAACTTTTTGATTGCACCTTGTATTAATAATAATAAGATGAGTAAATTTTCAATTCATTTTTAAGAACAAATGACATGGATTTTTATTTATTAGTGTTTCATTAAGTAGAAAAAGAGGGGGAACAAACTGGTTTACATGCGAGTAAAAAAAAAACCAAAATATAAGGGTAAAGGGGCATGTTTATGAAGCCAGTCTGAATGAGAAGCTGGGTCCACTTGATGCATTTTCTGAAAGCATTGAAGGTATATGGATGCATTAGAAAAACTATGTGGTAGATGTGGATAGGGATACATATGTGGTCTAGTGAAAAGAAAATGGATATAGGGATAAAGATGTGGCATAATGTATGACAGCTAAGCTGAGAGCATATCTAAGAAAATTATGTGGAAATGTTAGTGCAGAGGAATATAGAAAAGATGGGTGTTAGGTGAAAGATGATAGAATGTTATGGGGTGGACAGATATGGTACAAAGATGGTGTGAATATTTATAAGAGAAATTTGCTCTTGTTGGTGAACATGGAAAATGAGAAAATGTGCACGAGGAATTATAACAGAAGTCAAGAAAATTTAATTTTGAACATTAAATGCAAACAAGTGTAATATCTATTGGGTTGGCCCATAAGTCATGCGAAGTGGAAATTTTGCGTGGAAAAATAAAATGTTTTGGTAATGTGTTTTATGTTATTCGATAGAGAATTAATTATGTGCTTTACAAAATGCAACAAATTGTCCAACAAATGCAATGACTCAACAACGCTATCCAGCAAAAACAACCTGATCGGCGACATGGCATTCTTTTGCT
This sequence comes from Rhysida immarginata, assembly GCA_023313115.1. Taxonomy (NCBI): domain Eukaryota; kingdom Metazoa; phylum Arthropoda; class Chilopoda; order Scolopendromorpha; family Scolopendridae; genus Rhysida; species Rhysida immarginata. Next base: position 19,995 of record JAHWFO010070336.1, on the reverse strand, counting down.
ACACGACAACGCCCATGCTCACATCGCCAATATGAGCAAGGAAGTCATTCAAACACTTGGCTGGGAAGTGCTGCCACATGCTCCATATTCTCCTGACTTGGCACCTTCTGATTTCTATCTGTTCTGATCCCTCTTGAATGCATTGCGTGGCGTTTTGTTCAATAATGACGTGGAATTGAAGGCTTGCGTGGAGTCGAAACCAAGTGATTCCTACCGTCAAGGCATTGAACAGCTTGTTGAACATTGGAAAGAAGTTGTAAACAGCTTCTTTATGGTTGTGGAAACTTAAATTTAAAAAAAAATACCAGAACTTATGGGCCAACCCAATATAATTAATACGAGGGTGTTTTTTTTTTTAAGTAGGTCCTTTTGAAAATATCTTTTGGCCCGCAGGCTGCAAAAATAAAGTGTTTTCAGTACCACTGAGAAAATGCTTCCACCTTCATGGTGACTCAGTCAGTATTAAAGTATTGGAACAACAACTCAAGGATCCCCGGTTCAATTTTAAATGCAGTGATATAGCTAGAGATTTGGCTGCCCAGGATATCCTTCAAATTGCCATCCCCTTTCCTTAACTAACAAAATAATAAACATCAAACATACATTGCTGGACAGAATTATAAACTCATATGAATTTTGAACCAAACCTTACTAAAAATAAAATGATCTACATCAGCTTTTTAAATATCATTTCTCAAACATAAATTTACCACTCTGCTGATTTTCATTCGTATTTTAAAAATTTTGTGAACAACGACAATAGACTCAATTTCACTTGGACAAAATTATAAACTTACCCTTAAAAATGTGTTCACCCGTCTATTTTTATCATATGCAAATTGCAAAAAAGGTTGTATTTGCAATCACTTATTGTAAGAAAGTGTCTGCTGCAGATTTATACTGTGTAAAACATTGCCATGATGAACAGAGCTTAGTGAGACAGACATTAGGACAGTATTGATGTTGCATGGATGTGGAATGTCCCAAATGAAAATTGCAGCTCATCTTAACCGATCCCAGTGTGCTGTCAGAAATGTATTACAACGGGAAGTTGATGGGAAAGCGAAGAAACGAACAGGAAGGAAAAAAATCTTAAGCTCTCGAGATGAATCTCATTCGACGACCGGCAACTGGAAGCAATCTTTCTGCTAAACACATTGTAGATGTACTTTCACTTAACTGCTCTCGGCGCACTGTTGCACAGGTTCTGCAACAACTCCCATCATTGTCTACAAAAAATTTCTACGAAAACCACCTCTAAACCAAGCTCACAAAAATGCAAGATTGGAGTTTTGTAGAGAAAAAATGGCATGGACTCACGAATGGTACACAGAAAAGAAATTCAACCTTGATGGTCCTGATGGATGGGACTATTATTGGCATAACATCAGACAAGACGAATAGCTTAAACTGAGTCGTCAAATAGGGGGTGGCTCAGTAATGGTTTGGGGGACGTTTTCTGCTCAGAGTAAAAGTGATATGGTAGTGAGCAATGGATGCATGGACTCCGCAAGATACAAAGTGCTGCTGGAAACTCAACTTTCAAGCTATGGTGAAATTCTTAGTGGAGATAACTGGTATTTCCAGCAAGGTAATGCTCCATGCCATCGTTCCAACCTTACGAAAAAATGGTTTCAAGAGCAGCAGATAAATGTTTTCTGTTGGCCGTCATGCTCCCCAGCCCTCAGCCCAATTTAGAATTTATGGGGACAACTAGCACAACTTCTTTATAAAGATCATTGGCAATTCCAGACTACTCAAGAGCTCACCACTGCCATCATGGAAGGATGGGAATCTATCACCACTGAGTATTGCATAAACTTGTCGATTAGATGCCAAACAGGATGTTTGAAGTCATAAGAAACAATGGAGGACCAACAAAGTACTAATGTTTGAAAAATAATCGCCATACTTCTGTTTTCTAAGGGTGAGTTTATAATTTTGTCCAAGTGAAATTATGAGTTCATTGTTGTTGTTCACAAAATTTTTAAAATATACGAATGACAATAAGCAAAGTGGTAAATTTATGTTTGAAAAATGATATGTAAAAAACTGATGTACATCTTTTTGTTTTTAGTAAAGTTTGGTTCAAAATTCATGTGAGTTTATAATTCTGTCCAGCACTGTACTATCATAAAAAGTAAGGAAAAACTGTGGATAAACAAAGAACCATGGAACGAAAATTAAATACCTCTTAGTCCACAATAAAATGAAAAAACAAACCCTAGAAAAGCTTTTTTTTTTTTTTTTTTTTTTAATCACACTTGTGATCTTTATCAGTAGAAACCTGAAATAAACTGAAAACAACACCCAACAATTTCATCCCTCTCCTGAGTCATCTAAGTGATTAACTCTCATTGATCTATTTTCCTTACAAAACTCCTCCATTAAGCTGAACAAAGGGGAAACTCTGATTGGCCCACTATCCTGATTCATCAATAACTCCTGGCAGACTTAGCTAATTTTTAATCTTACCAAAATATCCAAAAACTTAGGATCCCTGATGCTTCTAATTACAGTTAAGGACCAAGAATCCGGAATGCTCGGGACCAGAAGCTCCCTGATTCATAGTCTTCAGGGAGAAATAATTATATTTAATTAAATTATTTCTGATGACAGTTATTTTAAATTCGGAATAATCTAATTTAATCCGGATTTGTAGTTTCCAGATTCGCAGTCCTCAACTGTAATTTAATGTCTTTTTTTGTAACCGGATGACCGGTGTCATAAACATGTTTAACAACACTTGACCACTCCACTATATCATAAATAATATCGGCCAAGTGCTCCGTTTCCCTAATTTCAATATTACGTCACTTCTGGCCTCGATAAATCTTCCCACAAAAAAACTTGAGGAAATTTAATTATAGGGTTGCCTAAAGGAATCCAAATTTGCTTAAACACTTGATGGGTAATTTAAAGGACAAGATCCCGGAGTCGAAAACATCAGGAATTTATGAAGTCAATTGTGGTTTTTGTGGGAAGGTTTATCGAGGCCAAATGTGGGGAAATATTGAAATTCGGGGAAAGGAGCACATGGCCGATATTAAGGATGGTAGAGTAAAGAGGTCAAATGTTGTTAAATGACAAAGACCATCTGGTTACAAAAAACGACATTAAATTAATTAGAAGCGTTGGGGACCCTAACTTTTTGGATGTTTTGGAAAGTTTAAAAATTAGCCAAGTCCGCCCAGAGTTACTGATGAATCAGAATAGTGGGTCAAACAGAGTTTCCCCTTTGTTCAACTTACCAGGAAATCCCTCGAACATGTATGTCACAGATTTCCACCAAATTGAAATATGTTACTCATCTGAAGCTACTATAGATGCTTGCAAAATAAGAGAGTGCGAAATTGTGTTTCTTTCAAAATAAACTGCGAAAACGAAAAAATTTCAGCATACATAGCCATACAAGGACTCCATTGTTAAAGTGGTTAGGCTATATGGGGTTCCCTTGTTAGTGGAGGAATATTGTAAAGGAACTAGACCAATGAGAGTAAATCACTTAGATAACTTAGGGGAGGGGTGAAATTGTTGGTTGTTGCTTCCAGTTTATTTTAGGTTCCTACTGATGAAGATCACAATGAAACGAAAAAAAGCTTTTCTAGGGTTTGTTTTTTCGTTTCATTGTGGACCAAGAGGTATTTCAATTTTTGTTTTATGATCAAACTTACGAACACAAAACTGTAAAATGCATAGCACTACTGTTTCGATGCAGTAGGCCAATAATGTTGCCCCTTAAAAGAGTTGAATTTTCTTTCCTCTTTAATCATCATCTTTAATTTGCAAATATCCAGAGATCTGAACAATTGTTCTCAAAAAATTTTTATTTTGCAATATTTAAACAGCTTATGATTTGAAGTCTTTCTAATGGTCAAAAAGCTTCTGTATTTCATCTTTCTGAAGAGGAAAGAATAATTTGTGCATCTTATTCATCAACCAAACTTTATCTTCTCAATTTCTAATATTTTTAAAAACTTAATAGACAGCAGAACTAAACAATTGATAATTATGATAAAAGCTTTCCAAATAATTTATATGAACTCTATTTAAAAAGTAATGAGAATGCGTCACAATATCTGGTAACTCATGAGGCATCGTCTACAGTGGTCGTTTAGACAAATATCTGATTAATCTTCAGTGTAATTTTCAACTTCCTACTGTCACTACACTATTGATATGAAACGCTTGCATGAAGAGTGTTGCGGAAATGGATGTTTCAAAAATGAAATTTTACAGTGAAGTTTTCGAGAGATTGAGATAAAGAGTTCTTCGAGTGAGACCAAGCATTGCTAAAACTTGGATACTGAACCACGGCAATGCACTTTTTCACACAGTACTCTCTGTCATGCAATTTCTTACCCAAAAAGGCATTTCAGTGGTATTTCAGCCTCCCTACTCCCCTGATCATCCACCATGTGACTTTTTCCTCTTTCCCAAGTTGAAACGTTACCTCAAAGGACAACATTTTGCCTCTTGGAAGTGATTCAGAATGCCTTGATGGACCAACTGAAAGTGCTCACACCTCACAATTTCCAGCACTGCTACGAGGAGTGGGAGTAATGTCTCCGTCACTCTGTAGCCTCTCAAGGGAACTATTTTGAAGGTGGTATGGTTGATTTATAAATAAGAATTAAATAAAGAGTTTTACTAGAACAGTCTCATTACTTTTTAAACAGATCTTGTATTGGCTTTTAAATAAGAAAGTGTTCTTACCACATTTCCCAACAATGCACAATCTTCCTTTTCAAATTCCCTTGTTGTCCTACTGTTACAATTACTACATTTTGGTAGGTTATGGTTATATGAAGTACGACTTCTTAACTCCTTGTTATTACCGTTTTTGAAATGACTCTGGACAAAATCCCTAGAAGATTTCTTTTCTAAATTGTCATCTGTACCTCTATTGTTCTTTTTCTGCAACATGGAAAGTATGTTTCCAATTCTCTCTGAGCTAATTTCTTCACTAGAAACTTCACTCCATTCAGAATCTGACGAATTATGATTTGGAATCTCATATGATTCATAATAACGTTCACGCTCATCAAAATCAGAAATATTATTAGTGTTGACTAAATCTTCATTTTGCTTATAATGCTCTCTATTGCCATGAATGTGAGATCTATCTTTATTATTACCATTTCTACTGTTTCCTCTGTTAATTCCTTTTCCTCTGAATGTGTTTCTACCTCGATTAGTATTACCCTTGTGCAAAGCTTTTCCTCTATTATTGTTATTACAGTGATTAGAACCTCTTTGTCTAGCTTGAAAGCTTTTTTGTCCATTTCCAAAGTGAGAGTGATCATCAAAGCCTCCAGAAGCCATTATTTCAGGATCCAAATGTATGCTTCTAAAAATCCAAATCTGCTGGCTATGTCCTTATCCTCTGCTTCAAAGTTTTTTAATAATCACTGAAATTTTAAAGCATAAAAATTATTAATATGACATTTTAATTTTTATAATTTCCTTAAAATAAGCTTTCATATACAATGTACCAGGTGCTAACCAAAAATTCCTGCAATCTATATTACACGTGCAAACTTGTCTAATATAATTAAATGCCACCAATAGCTGTTTCATACATCTTTCATTAGTAATTGCTCAACATGGCTTCAAGCTAAGTGGAAGGTTTCCATTGTTACATTTGTTTGTGATTACGAGTTGCAATGCAAAGAATTGGCTCAAACTGATCCAGATTTTCTTCCTAAGGCTGACCCACGTGACAAAAGTTGGATTTATAGTTAAGACCCTGAAACTAAGCAGCAATCATCCTAATGGAAGAATCCATCTTAACCAAAGAAAGCTCATCAAGTCAAGAGCAAGTTAAATCCTTATTGATCTCTTTCTTCGATAATGGTGAAATTATCCACAAGGAGTTCATACTTTCTGGTTGGTTGATTTCTCCCCTTTTTCCCAAGTTAAAAATCAAGTTGAAGGGGATAAGATTTGAAATGACAGAGTAGATTCAAGTGGCAACGCTAAACACACTAACCAAGAGAGACTTCCAAGATGAATTCCTTTTATGGCAGAAGTGTTGAAGTTGGTGCCTGAGCTTCCAAGGGGGGTATTTGGATGATGGTGGTGATAAATAAATATTGCTATATTGCTTTTTTTAAATGTTGTATTTTCAGGAATTTTTTTGAGTAACACCACATAATAATTAATCTTATTGAATTACATTAAATAGCTTCAAACCCTCATCATTACCCATTCCTAAAGTAAATTTCTTAATATATATTGTGATATTATTATTATTATTATTATTATTATTATTATTATTATTATTATTATT
>JAHWFO010070336.1:0-13693 GCA_023313115.1 Rhysida immarginata | reverse complement strand
TTATTATTATTATTATTATTATTATTATTATTATTATTATTATTATTCCCAATAATAAATTACTCTCTTCCAATAAATTAAATATTGCGCAGTCTAATTTGATTGATTTAGATAAGAATTCTACTGTCATCTATCTGGTCCTAAAGTTCATGGTATTAAACCAATTCATATAGGTGCTAGTCGCAATTGTAGCGGCCCAACGAAGATCTCTAATACCAGACCACACGAGAAGAAATTGTTTATTTCACGTCTTCATCCTGATCTTACCGCTGTTCAGCTCAGAGATTTCGTTACTTCAATTTTGCCTGCTTTGGAGGTAGGCAAATGCACTAGGATTAAAACTAAATCTCAGAATTATGCCTCTTTCGTCCCTTTTGTTAAGCCGAATGATTTCGACACGGTATTTGATCCAGCCATCTGGCCTGAGGGTGCGTTACTTTCGCCTTTCTTCGGTAAATTGCATGATAGTCAAATTATTGATACTAGTCCGGAGGACGGCTCTAAAGATATTAATGTGTAGTTATCTATATTATCAAAATGTTCGTGGTTTACGCACAAAGATTGCGCAGACCTTTGATTTTACCTCAAAGAATCCTGAAACTATATTTTGTTTATCAGAGACATGGCTCAATGAATCCATCTCCGATTTTATGCTATTTGGTGACGATTTTAATATCTACCGGTGTGACCGAACTACTAAGCAACGAGGCGGTGGAGTTTTGATAGCAGTATCTTAAATATCTATATATCACCCTTATTGCCTACACATGATTTTGAAGTTTTCCTGAATGAACTGTCGGACTTTATTATTTGCTCGGCATTTGATTGTCTCGTCCTTGGCGACTTTAACTTCTCGGACTTTAAAGACCATTCGAATGAAACTATTTATCACAAACAAAGGAAATTACTCACTAGTTGCTGGATCAAGGAATTGGATCTTACAAATTTTAATTATGTTTTGAATAAATTCAGTGATAATCTTGATAAGGTCTTCTCCAATTTGGACTTGTCTGTTAGAGTTGCAGACAATTTCCTCGTCGAGGCAGACCTCTATCATCCAACCTTGTCACTTTTACTTATTAATTTATTATCTGAAAATTCTATAACAAGAGACTCCCAGTTTAATTTTGGGAAGGGAGACTTTCTGGGTCTTTATCAAACCGTGGCTGCCCATGACTGGGAAAAGGTGTTGATATCTGATGATGTTAATGAAATATGAGTCAACATTACAGATGTAATCTCTGGAGCTATTATAAAAACTATTCCCTGTTTTCCAGCACCTAAACATAACAATGATTCTGGAAGCAAGAGAAGATTATTTTCCTTTCCTAAGTGGACTTCTGGTCAGACGCGAAGTATTTGGCATTTAAAACAAAAGTTGCACAAAAGATTTAAATCGACCAAATCTGTTGGTGATTATGTTAATTTTGCGAAGGCCAAAAAAATTTTTTAAAAAAAGCTGGACACTTGACCGGATAAACTTTTTCAACAATTTGGAGGCGCAGATAAGGAATAATCCCAAGTTATTCTAGGATGCCTCTAGAAAACTTTTAAATATTAATAAACTGAATGCAGTGCCCCTTGATGGCGATAAATTATCTGAAATTGGCTTAGATTTTTCTTTATTGATGAACAACGTAGCTAATTTTACGCCGGATCTCACCCTTCTTAACGATTGCTGGGCTAAGATTAACAAGAACTTTTCTTTCCAGCCATTTTCGGCACAGCAAATAATTGACCGTGCGAAGAAGGTGTCTGCAGTTAAGGCTTGCATTAATCAGGATATCCCAGACTTTATATTTAAAGGCTGTCTCACTGCGATGACCATTCCTATTCTTCACTTGTTTAATGTTTTGCTGATTTCAGGACGCTACCCTGATGCTTGGAAGTCGGTCTTGATTCAGCCGATACCAAGGAAGTCTGATAAGAGACTTAAAATGAACTACAGACCCATTACCTTAATTCCATTTCCTGCAAAGTTACTGGAAATTCTTATTGCGGACCAACTGTCTACTCACGTTGACCCTCACCTGCCTGATGTTCAGCACGGTTTTCGGCCTAGGAGATCGACGCAAACTAACCTGGCGGGCTTTTTACATTACCTTACTTTGCACGTCGACATGAGAAGTCAGGTTGACTCCTTTTTTATGGATCTTTCCAAGGCTTTTGATAGGGTAAGCCTTAAACTTCTGCTCGTTAAGCTGAGCTTTATCGGTTTATCGGCTAAAGCACTTGAGACTGGTTCAAGTCTATGCTGACGGGCAGAAGCTTTAGATTAAGATCGCGAAAGTCAACATGTCTTGCTTTTCCTATCAACAGTGGGGTCCCGCAGGGTTCCCCTCTGGGTCCATTATTCTTCAACATTTTTATTGCTGATTTACCGCAGGTACTGGTACATCTTCCCGTTCAAATTCTTTTGCATGTGGATGACATTAAATTATTCTTCGCAGGACTCCCTTTCTTTGGTACTGCATTGGGTCGGAAGAGAAGGGGCTTAGTCTCAACGCGCAAATGTCCGTTGTTGTGTCCTTTCACTGGAAAACAGCTCCGTTTTTGTTTGACTACCAAATTGGACGGGAGATTCTTCCTAGGTCCACCGGTCTTAAGGATTTGGGAGTCTTTTTTGCAGATAATTGCTCCTTTATCAACCATATAGAACAAATGCACCTGGATATTTCGTGCCGAATAGGTTTAATTAATACAACCAAGCATTTTTTTGCTGATGTTAAGACTTTACTTTTAATATTCAAAGCCTTTGTTGTCCCTAAGCTTATTTATTGCGCGTGGATCTGGTTCGGCGGCAATATGCAGGTTGTTTCCAGTATCCAGCGCAAGTTTTTTAATTTTAGGGACTTTTTATTTAGAAATAATAAATGTCAGTGTTTTTTCATGATCATAATGTGGTTAATATTCACTTTATTATTAGCAGATGCTTTCTCAATATCTTACTTAATGTTTTTCATGATAAAATAAGTGTGTATTCCTTTGTCGGCGATTTTAATTTTCGTAGTTTAAAAAAGACTCATCGTGGCTTCGTTATTAACCTTTTAATAAAATGGAGGACTTAATATCGACCTTAAATCCTGTTATGAAAATTATTAACAATTATCTGGAGTATTTTAATAACATCGACTTAGAGAAGTCCAAAGATATATACTTTTCTTTATTCATGTGAAGTGTTTTCTTTTTCTTACTTTCAATTTTTTTTTTGCTTATTATTTTCTTTTTTTATTTTATTTTTCTTTCCTTTCTCTCTTTTTTTTTCTTTTATTAAATGGTTATATTATGTGTGTTTTTCATCAACCCGTTTTGGGCTCCGGCCTGTTGGGGGCAACAGGTGGTTTCAACCCACGGTTTTATCTGGTCGGTTGGTCCGCTTTTGTTGCTACATTATTATTATATTATAAATTATTATTATTATTATTATTATTATTATTATTATTATTATTATTATTATATTGCGTCCCAAGTGGAGAAACAAAAGACAAATGGGTAAAATTGGATGATCAATTTCAATCTAGTATATAGTCTGTGGACTGTAACTTGGAGAGGAAGTGAGCACAAGAGTCTTTACAGTCATTAGTGAAGCATTCATATAAAAAAAGACAGTTGCTTTCTTACAGGAATACTGTTATAAGGGAACCTTTTGGAAATGAAGGTGGAAACAATAAATGGAACTTCAATTTTATATTAGTGGTTTGATGCGAGTTCGGAGAAACCACCATCCAAAATCTAATAAAGGATGCAGGATGGTTCTAATTACAGATAGCATTGACAAATTCATGCAATTTACTGTAACTGAATATAAATTAAATTTTTCTATTAAAACATATAACAAAAAGTGGATAAACTTATAAAAAGTGTAAACAAGGTTTGTCCTGATCTAATCAGAGTTCCCCTTTTCACTTTTTGTTGTTTGCTAATTGTTATTATTTCTCCAGGCAGGTCAAGAATTTAAAAAAAATTTCAGAAGTTTCTTATAACCCTTTATTTTACTATTTTTAATTACAGTGAAACCTCCAAATACAGACACCAATGGGACCATGAATTTTGTCTGCTAAATTGAGGTGTCCTTTAGAAAGAAATTAAAGAAAGAAATTTAGAAAGAAAACAAGAGTTCCTATCAAAGGGACCGGGACTTGTTGAACTGTCCCTTAATTAGAGGTGTCCGCTTTGGGAGGTTTCACTGTACATCCACAAGTACCGTAATTTTCCACATTATGCCGCGGCGGCTGATACGCCACAGCAGCAAAAATTTAACATAAATGTAAAATCTCCAACAGTAACGCCGCAGCAGCCAACATGCCTCTCCCCACCACATTCACAATCGGAAATCTAAAAAAAGTTTTCTTATAAGCTTCAATAAAAGTAATGTGCATTTCAGTGGGAAAAAAATTTTTAATTTCGTACATATAATATATTTCTGCATACATTTCCTTCAGTGCCGAATACATTTTTCGTTGAGTCCTAACTGCTTTGCTGATGCACGATTGCTCTTTGGCCTTTTCAATCTTGGCTGTCAGTTTAAAAGCTGCTGTATAGCTTGCACATCGCTTTGGCGAATTTGAAAAATACTCTACTCATGGCGAATATATACTCCACCGTGCTCTTGCTTATAATAATAATAATATTATAAAATACTGGTGTTTCTAACACCTCTCAAGCACTCTCGCGACCGTTTAGCTCCGAGCGCTCGTGAAATTTTTTGATAGTCAGTCCCGAGCATTGGCAGGTACCGGGAAAAATCGGCGAAAGCGGCCCTCAATCGCGAGAAAGTAAAGGCATCTGTCCGGCCTACTGGGATTTTTCCCGGTGTCCGGGTGGTTCAATCCGCTGCTGTCGATGAACGCTCACGCTCGATCGCTATCGGAGTGAATTTTTAATTAATAGGATGTGAATTCATCGATAAATTCATCAATAAATATAAATCAAGGAATATTGCCACTACTCATTTTATATCGTTGAAAGAAACGATATGAAGTAGGCCTAAAATCGTGGGTAGAATTTTTTTTTTTTAAATTTTTGTAAAATCTCCAACAGTAACGCCGCAGCGGCTGATGCGCCGCACACGCCAAACTTTGCACTTTTATTAACAGAAACGCCGCAGCGTTATTGCCGAAAATTATGGTACATATTTCATTGTCCACTCTGGAAATTGTAACTATTGTTCCCTTTAATTGTTCGTGTTTAATTACGAGGGGCATTCAAATTTGACCTGAATTTTATTTTTTGTAAACATCATTGTTGTAAAAATCTAAGCTTTCATCGTTGTGATGCCAACTACTGTCTGTCATGCAAATGCAGCACCACTCATCCGGTTGCCATGACAACCAATTGTTTGTTTAAACAAAATGACAGACAGAGATGTGTCAACCAAAGCAGAACAACGAATAATCATCATGTTTCTCCACAATGATTGTGTGAAAGCATCTGAAATTCATCAGAGACTTCAAAGACAGTTCACCGAGTCATGTTTGTCTCGATCATTCGTCTTTGCTTGATGCCAAAAGTTTGAAGGAGGGCAAGAATCCAATGGCAATGAACCTCATAAGGCAAGGCTAGCAACTGCTGTCAACAATGGCACCATCGCATAAACAAATGAGTTGATAAGGGACAACAGGCAAATACATGTCCGAGAACTGGCTTCAATACTGAACATCAGCACTGGCAGTGAGGAGACCATCATCCATGATAAGCTGAAATTCAACAAGAACTGCGCCAGATGGGTCACTAAGCAACTCTCCGAGGATCACAAAAGCCACCATGGAAATCTGTTCCATGCTGCTGAAGCGATATGACAGGGAAGGTGACAGCTTCCTAAGGCGTACTGTGACCATAAACGAGACATAGATTCAGCACCATACTCCGTGCAAGAAAGCAACCGTACGAGCATGGAGTGGCTTTTACTGTATCTTGTTTCCTTAATTTAAAAAAAAAATTTTTCATTTGGCTGCAATTTTTCAATTTTCTTCAATTTTTGGACATTTTTTTTGGCTTAAAGTCATGGCTTATACAGGGTGTTTCAAAATTATGTACAATAAATTTAGTGACATATTCTTCAGGTCAAAAGAAGACGAAAATGTTCTACAGCACTTTGTCTGGAAAAGATTTATTTACACGATACAGCCAACTAAACCCGTGGCTCCAAATTACAGGAATTGTTCAAAGTGCCCGCTACCAGCTCGCACGCACGCTTCGGCTCGTTGCATGAGCGACCGTCTGATGTCATGGAAGAGTTCGTCGCCAGCATTATGAACGGTTTGGCATGCATTTTCAATTTGTTGTCGCAGATCCATAATGTTAGGAACTTCTGTGCTGTAGACGATCGTTTTCACATGACCCCACAGAAAAAAGTCCAAGGGATTAAGGTCGGGTGATCTTGCAGGCCAGGCTACCGGTGCACCTCGACCTATCCACCGATTCGTGTATGCAGCATTAAGGTGTGCTCGCACAACATGGCTGAAATTTGCTGGAGCGCCATCATGCATGAACCACATGTTAGATCTTATCAAAAGAGGAACATCTTCCAGTAATTCTGGCAATGCATTCTGCAGAAACAAAAGATACGTTCGCCCAGTCTATTGTGGCGGCAACACATAAGGGCCAATTAAGTTATTTCCGACAACTCAACACCAAATGTTCACAGAGAAACGCTCTTGATGCGCTCGAGCTCTGGTAACATGCGGGTTAGCATCTGCCCAATGATGCTGGTTGTGAGAATTTACGATTCCTGTCCGGGTGAAGGTTGCTTCGTCCGTGAAAAGTATCTGGCTGAGACAACTAGGGTCTGCAGCATGACGACGTTGTATCCATTGGCAAAATCGTTGTCGGTGTGGATAGTCCGTTGGGTTCAGTGCCTGAACCAGTTGCAGGCGGTATGGATGCAAAAGCTGACGGTGAAGAATGCGCCAAACAGATGAGTGCGGAATGTGTACCATGGAAGAAATACGACGGGTGCTTGTCTGTGGTTCATCATGTATGATGTCAATTATCACATCCTCCTCATCCGGAGAATGTGCTACAGGCCGCCCTTGTCCTGTTTGACGGCCAAAGGAACCACGCTCCCTCAAATGTCCGTCGACAGATACAAATGTTCGGTTATTTGGCAAACGTCTATTCGGAAAGCATTCTTGGTAGAGTCTTCTTGCTTCCACAGCATTTCCGTCCGCAAGACCATACATTAGGTGCATGTCAGTGTATTCTGCATTGGAATACATGTACATGACTTTTTTTTTTACGTAAATCGTAATGCGTATGTCAAAGCACGCAAACGTTCTGAAATTGATATTCCTAGTGGATGTACAGTAATGGAAACAACCGTACACAACTAATGGAACAACCCTAAAGTAGGTTTAAATGGAACAAACCACTCAACCTAGTGTTGGGTCGAAACGCTGGAACTGCTAAAATATCGTCCGCTAACTACCGTGCTTCCCTACTGTATGATATTGGATTACTCGCAAACAAATCGTTTCCAGACAAAGTGCTATAGAACATTTTCGTCTTCTTTTGACCTGAAGAATATGTCACTAAATTTATTGTACATAATTTTGAAACACCCTGTATATATAAAAAATATGGTAATGACTTTTTATTTGCCAACTTTAATTTTCAATTCTATAATTAGCTAGAACTAATCTGGAATTTTCTGTTCTATAATAAGCAATAAAATTACTTCAATAATAATAAAAAAATTTTTTATCAATGTTCTTAGAATTATTGTTAAACAAACTAAATAGCTCCAACGGGATTACTAATCTATATATTTATTATCAAAATGTCAATGGACCTCAGAGTAAATTTGAAACCTTGAGATTGCACTTGTCCCTCTGCCAGTATGATATTCTAGTTTTTACTGAAACCAATCTGTTCCCTGATATTAGAGACTCTGAACTATGTGCACTCAATTATAATATTTATAGAGCAGACAGATCCCCCACGACTAGTAAGAAGTCAAATGGTGGCTGTGTGTTATTTGCTATTAAGAATAAGTGAATTGATCAGTACATTACATAATGATATTGAATGCTTATTTGTATCTATTTCACTTGTGTGTAATACTTACATAATTATCGGTGGTGTTTATATACTCCCTGGTCGAGCTTTTAATACTTACTCTAGCTTTGTTTCTTGTGTTGACCAAGTATTGTGCAATTATCAGAATGATACACATGTTTTACTTCTTGGTGACTTTAATCTGTCCAATATCAACTGGACTAATCCTGATATTGTGTCGGTAACTCCTCGTCACTGGCCTTATTGAATATGATCACCTATTATAATCTTCATCAAGTAAACAAAGTCAAAAACAGAAGAGGTGCCTTACTCAATTTGATCTTTTCTTCTCTGCGCGAAATTGTGGTTCAGGAGGATATTGTGTGAGGCCCTCTCACTTTTGTGGACCAGATATTCTCTAATTGTTTTAAATAAGTTGTTTCCGACAAATAGTTCAGCCAAAAATTTTGAGCGATCTTCGTTTTCCTATGGGAATATCTCTAGCATATTTTCCATTTTTCTTCTTGAATTGTTCAATCACTTCCTTTGGCTCCTCTTGGCGTTTCTCCAACTTCGATAAGAAATTCGTCATGGAAATTAATTCCCAAAAATTTATAAATTTAAGTAGAAAACTAGAGATTGAATTTTGGGACAGGAAACCGGTGTCATTTCGACACATGGTGAGAATCGGAATCGGGAAGGTGAGCGATTGCAAATTCCAATGAGCCCTCCCCCATCCTTGTACGAAGTTCTACGAGGTTTCACAGGAGAACAGAAACAACGTCAGCCGATGACAAAACAGAGTTTTGTCCAACCACCAGTACGGTTTCAGTTTTCCAATCAACATTTTTGTTTTTTTCGACAAAAACCGAGGGAAGAGACCGAAAGAAGAAGAGGAGAAGAGACGAGATTCGGAACTGGGAATGAAGAGAACGAATGAAGACTGATAAGAGAGTCCGATAAAAATAGTTTAACAGAAAGTTAAGAGTAGAAGTCAATCTAGAAAGCTGTACCGACCTTATCATAAATGAAAAACGCAAAATCTTGCCTGTTGTTTTGGAATCAGTTTAGTGAATTTTCAATAAAATTATTATTACAAAAATTATTATTATGGAGCTACCCGCGGAATTGAGGGAGATGAGTTAAGAGCAACAAACGCGAGCCCCGACGGTCCGAACAATGAGGACGACCTCCCCGGCCACCTTCGCCTCAAGAGACAGGACACCCCGTCAGCGGAGATCACCCCCTCCAGAGAGAACGGTAATCCCTATTTTCTCACTCCTTTTCTCTTGCCATGAGCCAGCAGTCCAACTACAATTCTTTTATTTCTTAATTATGTGTTAAATAAACCCTTTCTTTTAAGTGTTTATAGTCTGTTTATTGTCTCAATAAATTAGCTTGGTATTTAGGAATTTAACGAGAGTGGGAATTAGCAGGAAAATTGTGAATCACCAATAAAACAAATGGTATTGGGGAGAAATACTAAAATATTAAAAAGCAAAGGCAGATAAATACCTTCTTTAATATTCAAGCATTGGATCTTGAGCCCTCAAAGGAGTTAAAAATCTTAACATAAAGTAACACACCCTCCACCAGTGACTCGCCAAGCCGGACCTTCACGGATGGAATGGCTACCCGATCGTATAGTTGCCATGACTAATGATTAAGCAGGTAGATCGGATGAATGTGTGGGTTGAGTGGATAACAATCTATGAGAATTTGGGAATGGTTTATATGGCTGAACACCCGGACCCCACAATTGATCCTATTGAAGATTATAATTATTTTAATTGCTGATCCGCATCATCCAGCACTTTCCTTTCTCTTCCCTACGAGATGTATACATAATGGAAAAGCGCAGGTTAATACTCCTAATTTTCGTTATTGTAGACTTGATAATATTTTTTCCGATTTGGGTATGCTTGATTGGGTGAATTGGAACTGGAATTTAGATATTAATGACCTTTTTACTATGTTTAGTAATATCTTAAGAGAGATTATCTTACGCCATTTCCCTTGTTGGATTTCCTCATCGCTCAATGCGCTTATAATTGAAAAAAAGATTTTGCATAAGCAATATAAGCAATCACTACATTCATCTGATTACCTCAAGTTTGTTTCCATCCGTAGATGCTGTCGTGGCCTCACTAGGAGTGTTTTAAAGATTATACTTCCCGAATCCAGGAATCTCTTCCAAATAATCCGAAGTCATGTTGGAGTTTCATTCGTAATTGCCAACGCTCTTCAGTACATACCTGTGTATACCGTTAAAATTTGTTCGTATTCCAACGAGTAGTTTCCAAGTTACGCATTCAAAATCGTAATAGTGCTCACATGCGAGTACTAACCAGCACGTGTTACGATGTTGAGTGCGTAACTCGGAAACTACTCGTTGCACAACGATGAATCAGTAAGTGATCCTAAAGCTATATGTAAATTATTTGCACAAATTGAAACGGCAGAAACTAAATTGAATCCCTCTGCCAGCACACAAGTTTTAATTCCCTTCATTAATATGCAGTTCTTTAAAAAAAAATAAGCAAAAAATTAAATTTGATTGAATATTGCAGCATCACTTTCTGTATTCATTATAACATGCTCAGCTAAGGATTTACTACTGATTATCACGTGATAATAAAGAAAACTTTGTGCTATCATTTATTTTATTAATTTTCCCAAATTTTCAGGGTTGTTATAGAGCTTCAGAACATTAGTGACAAGTTTTATACAATAAAGAACGTTTAATTTGTTATACTTTAATATAATCATACAAACTGTATTTCTTTAAATTAATTATGATATAAAGATTGGTTTGGGACCCACGAGAAGAGGTTAACTGCCGAAACTTTATTTATACACCTATATATATTTTTATTTACACAATAACCCGCTATTATGAACTCAGTTAGTGCAAACTTTTACTTAATACGAAAATTTTCTTCAGCCCGACCTCACTAATGTAATTTACATGTAAAATTGTTTTAATAATATGAATATATTTTTATGAAAATTCGGTTAATATGTAAGAATTTTTCAACTTTTAAGTTTAAAAGATAGAATTTTTATTAATTATTTATATTTTTACATTGGAAATTTTAAGATCCCATTGTTCTGAGATTCTAATTTCACATGCCTAGAATGATAAAGCATTTTTTTTTGTATTATGTGATACAGATTGACGTCAAACACATAATTATCCCTATAACGTAAGGATTTTTCGGTCCAGACAATAAATTTTAAGGTACATTTTAGCTCTTTATTACAAAATTTGATTCCCGCACTTAGCATGACCTGAGAGCCAGCAAACTAAATCATCGCGAACGGTCAAGGCGAAGTTAAAAACAAAATTTTTACATTTTAAGCTGTGCCCAGTCGGCTGTGGCTGTGGCATTAGGCTTATTTTATTGGCAAAATTACAAAGAGTTCTCGAGAACAACGTTATCGCACCAAATTACACATGATGCACTGCCCAGCAATACTGGCGGCCAGCTGAGGAGTTTAAATGTGCAAGCATGTTAAAAATTGATTTTCTATGAGTCAACACGAGAACTACTATAAAAGCTGTCGAAACTCGGAAGATTTTTTATATTAAAATCTTTAATATTTGTTCAAATTTATTTTATTGAAAGTTTACCATAAATATTTTTGTGAAAAGCTAATTTTACCGAGGCCGACGAAAAAACACTCGTAAGCCTTAATATACAAGCTTATGGATATGTTCTATCGGCATTTTTCCGTAAAATACGTACTACAAAATTATTTTTTGCTCGTTCTGCTTTCAAATTTTAATTATTTCAGAAAAACTAATCGCGATCCAAACAAAATTTTCAGCAATGGCGACCTAGATGACTTTAGATAAGCAACGATGTCAAGTATCTAAAAAGTTTTGTTCTTAATGTTAAGAAGCATTCAAATTAATATAAAATACTAAATTTTTATTTATAAATACTAAATTTAAAATACGTGTGTAATTTATACATCAAAATTATGCAAATTTTAACACTATCTCCATGCAACAAAATATACATATAACGAAATGATTTTGCTGGTCAGTTGCGTTTTGCTATACGGAGGTTCTAATGTACTTGGCTGGAGTTCTTACAGCTCTGGGGATTACCCACTTTCAATAAAGGGAAAAAATCAGAGTTTGTTTGAACTCGGCTAGGAAGTATCAAGTGTTTATAATCAAATTAATAAGTTTGACAAACATGTTTCTGCATGGGCTCCAATTCTTCATGACATCCTCATTCAGTTACCCATCATTTGAAAGTGCTTTTGAGGTTGGTCCATTTGATGGCTCATATTAGTTGGGCACAGGAGATTGAATTGATTGAATTGATTGAATCTGCTTGAACTCTGTGTTAAATTGGGTATGAGACTGGAATCTCTTGGTCATTAAGGTTGTCTAGCCATTTTAAGTAATTTTCAGCGTCATAGGATGGAAAATTTAGTTTTACGAGGGTGAATCAAAAAGTAAGTTACACTCAGCACTATCTGTGGTCGAAGAGCACTGACATCATTCGCCGTTTTTAAGGACGTTGCCTGTATATCTGTAATTGCAACGTGGCATGATCCCACGTGTTCACGTATTTACTGTGTATGCAAGAGTATTGTTGTCATGGCGCGGCAACTGGTTGTAACCAAGTTGGAGACTTGCGGAACAATCTGTTTTTTGTGGGCTTAAATTGCACTGAAATCCATAAGGAAATTTGCAGTGTCTATACATGTATTATTATTATTATGTATCAACCCGGTAGAAGAACCATGACTATTACAGACAATTCTACTGCACCAGAGGTTGACCCCCACAGGCAAAAGTTGCCCAAAATCGGGGTTAATGAGGAGAAGAAAGAGAACATATGAAAAAGGAAAAAGAAAAAAGACAGACTAAATCGACTAAAAAAAAAATTTACATACTTAATATTACTGTTAAAACTTGAAGTTCACAAAATTTCAAATCTGATCTATAAAATCTATTAGATAATGATAAACCAGAACGGTTAGTAATACTACCGGTAGATAACCCAATACTCTCCAAGAAAAATGGAGCCTCGAGATTATCACTAAGAATATTAGTTAAAAATCGCTGAATAGCAATTTCAGCTTTAAGTCTTAGAGAGAAAAAAATCAGATTATTAGATGAGGAAAAGCACGATAATGAATTAATAATGTTAATTACAGATAAAATTTTATGTTCAAATCTTAATCTTAGAGGTGATCCATGTCAGTGAACCAGATCTCCAGACCGTATGTCAATTTACTTAAGATAATTGAGTTAAAGACAGTATTAAAAAAAAGTAAACGAAGGTAAAATTTTGCTCAATCTTCTAACAATAGCATGCATGCGTGAGAACCAAAGGGTAAGAGTGCAAATATATTTTTTAAAAGAGCACCTGAGAGAATATGAAATATCAAGGTCAGTCACCTCCTGCACTCTGGTAATATCAATGGAATTGATTTTATAATTGTATAAAAATGGAGAGCTCGATCTATAGCAGGAGAGTACAAGTGTCTTCGCTGCATTTGAATTCATACCATTGTGCGCGGACCATATCGACATCTTATCTATTTCTTCTTGAAGGATCCTACAATCGGTGAGATCATTGATACGGCAGGATATTTTAATGTCATCAGCGTAAGCTAGTAATGTAACGTTCTCTAAGTTCAAGTAATATCCAGATCAATAAGATAAATACCA
>JAHWFO010070335.1:26555-66960 GCA_023313115.1 Rhysida immarginata | reverse complement strand
CCACAGACCCACAGACGCACAGACCCACAAACATCCTTCTTTATATAGATAGATAGATAGATATATCAATACAAGCTCTGACTCTTTCAATTACTGAGAATGACTAATCTGTAAAGGATAATTTAAACTACTTCACTAAAATTGTCTTTGATCACACACATATCATGACTATTTATGAATCTTATTAATCCCTTATTAATCAATGCGTTTCACTTTAATTACGTTATGTAGTATTAAAACGTCTGCAGATCTGTAATCACATATATTCCACTTATAGGCACTTAACACTTTTTATATAAACAGGCCATGATATTTCACTAATCACATATCACCTTGAATCACAAAAACACACTTTAGAATGATCTGGATCAATTAGTAAGTGAGTCCACTGGATGACTCAGGCTGTCCCCAGTAAGTTCCACAGAAGATTTAAAATGCGCCGTTGTCTTCTTTTCACAAGGATAGGCATTTGATCACGATGATCCCTCGCAACAGTTTTTTCCTTTGACTCACAAAGCCCTGAAGAAGGTTGAGGTTCCGATCTCCAATGATGACTCCACTTTATGCAGACGGTGTTTCTTCGTGTAGTGAGTTGAGTGAGGTGCTAAGAATGCCGTTCTCTACCTGGCCTAGGTTGGTCAGGTCAACAGCGACACCTAACACCCCCCCCCTCAATAAACCATCTACTCCAAATTCGATACTAATATCCATCTATTAGCATCTTATAATGAGCCTGCACACATCTTAATTTGGTAGGAGAAACTAATAGACTTGTTTGACTGGCCATGATAGCTTCACAGCAGCCGTGAGTATCTCAACTAGCCTCCCTCCAAATGTAAAGAGCAGAGCGCTCAGCCTCCCTCCAAATGTCAAGAGCAGAGCGCTCAGCCTCCCTCCTGCAATCGCTTGGCAGACTCATGAGCTTTTTTTTTGTTCAACTCTCCGAAATACTGAGAGCATTTCCGGTCTCCCTTCCCTCTCTCATTTTATTAAAATCCAACAAGAACAAATGAAGAAATCTCTATTATTTCTAACATTTCATAAAATTCATAAAATAAACTACCCATCAACAAATTCAATACTCCAATTCACCTAAGAATCCAAAGACTAACTCAACTGTATATAAACACAACCCAAAAGACAGTTTCATCCTGTCACAGCACCTCCCCTAATGATGTTTCATAATTGTATATCCTCGATTTATATCCAGTTTTAGAATTAGTAATTTATCAACGCTATGAATTCTCATCACAAAAATTCCTATACTTTCATATTCTCTTTGTTATACTGAATAACATACGCTATTATTCCAATGACCAAGTCTCTCCCAAAAATAGTTTTCAAACAACACGTGATAACGTCACAGGTTAACATTTCAACGGAAGGAGAGATGATCCGATTTATTGTAAGGCATTCCAACATTGGCGAAATGGGTGACAAAGATATTGCAAATAACATTCCCATCAGTGGAGCCGTGGCCATTAGCATCAATCTTACCTACAGGAGGAAGCTGATGAAGTTTTCTGGTGCTATTTATGTAAGACCAGAAAGAGGCTGGCCGAGAACGAAGATTATGTTCAAGCCTCTGAACATATTGCTGGTGATCCTTTCGTTTTTCACACATGGGATGACGTCGGGCACTAGCGTAAAGTTCATAATCATTGGGATTTCCTGATTTCCGGTAGATTTTGTGCAAGGCGCTTTTGCGCTTGATAAGACGAATTAAGTTGGAGGAAAGCCCTTGCGGGAATGTAAGCTTTGAGTGGGAACTGTTATTTATTTTGATGGGGATGTGCCGTCTAACAATGTTGGTAAAATTTTTAACAAGGCAGTTTGCGGCATCTTCGGATCGTTACTGCAGAAAATTTCATTCTAGTCAAAATTGAAGGCATCCTCGTACAACTGTAAATAGTTCCCTTTGGAAAAATCCCAGCCTATATTAGAAGGAAACTTTGAGGAATGGACTAGGTATAATGAAGCAGAATTATAACGAGCAGGATGATACCTGTCAACTGTCACCAATAGGTTTTCCTCAATCAGGACAGATGGAGGAAGATTGGAGTTAACAAGGCCAAGAATAGTTCTGGAACAGTTAGGATAGCCATTGTGCAACCGTACATCGCAGGTTGTCAGCAATTTATTAAGCACTGAAAAATAATTTCCCAATGGAGTTATGATACTAAAGTCACCAACTAAGATAATGTGCCCTTGAAAGTGTATTAGAAGTTGAAGAATTTCGCTAAACACATTACAGATGTCGTCAGCAGGAAGACTTGGTGGAAGGTAGATGCTGCCGATAAGAGTCCATCCGTGACTGTCTCGAACTTCAATCCACACATTTTCAATTATGGAGATATTGGACTGAAGAAGAACACAAGAAAGGTAATGAAGAATAGCACTGGCGACCCCTCCTCCTCAATTGTCCGTGTGTAGATTGCATCTAACCAAACGATAACGATCATCAAAAAATTCGGAACTGGGAAAATTTTCTTGAAGCCAAGACTCAGTGAGAGTGATGACATCATAATTCCTGGCAGATAAGTTTGACGAAAAAGAGTGGATTTATTTCTTAGGCCATTACAGTTTTGATAGTAAATTTTCATTAATGGGCTAATGAACGTTCAGCAAAAGACTCCGATGCTAAGTTTTTAGTGGCACTTAGTATTAAAGGAGGAAGAACAGAGTTCATGATGTTGCACAGTATTTGGCACTAAAAGCTGGTCATAACGGTTTTTTTTTCTATTTATATGTGACAATCGCGATTGTAAGTAACTGATACGAAAAAAACCGTTATTATATCTTAACGATTAATGTAAAGAACTAATTTTACGTTTTTTTCGTTGTTTATTTTTTCATAGAAAAAAGGTGAAAAACATTGATTTTTGAGGACTAAAAACAAAAAGTTGAAAGACCAAAATTAAAAATGTTTACAAAATTACACATTTTTTTAGTCTTTATGCCATAAAAAATATTATTTCAACGTTTTTTCTACAATATTGTACGATTTTTGTGCGAATCCTTGCAGTTTAAAAAAAACTCATAAAAAATAAAACGCTGAACTTCCGCTACTTTTTTCTTTCAGCTAACATGTTAAGATGTTATATAACAAAATTCCGTTTCATTTTCTGCTCGGACGAACCAGGAAACATAACTAAAACACTAATTTGTAAAATTTATTGACTGAATTTTTTTTTCACTTCAAATTACACCTAAAGAAGACAAAAAAATATTTCCTAGGGCATTGTAACAAATGAATAATACAGTACATACATTTCCCAACGTGTCCCATTATGAAAATTTTTCCTAAAGACAGAATTACTCCACTTAGTCGTCGATTAAAATTATGCGGTTTGTATAGCGCCGAGATTTGCAACGTGCAACGAAAAATAAGACAAGATTCCGACTGCAAAACAATTGAACCAGGTACAATGATGTCTTAAAGAGCTAATATTTGATATACCATCTATTGTACTGTACCCTCATGTCATTACAATTGTTGAACTGTGAATTCAGAAAATCAAGGTTATGGCCAGCTTTTAGTGTCAAATACTCCACTGTGTGTTGGTAGAAATAGACTCGGTGTGCGTGGCTCCAGAATCTTAAGAAAGATCTTCAGTTGTCACAGATGATGTAGAGTAGGTCACTTCAGAACTATCTACTGTATTTTGGGTTTTAGTAATATGATAATCTCCTATTGTGTTTTTTTCCATTTGATGGCCTAGTGAGCTAAATAAGGTTAGGATATAGTCTTCCTCTAAATGATAGGATTAATGCATTGGAGAGCCAGTTATTAGAAGTTTGAAATTCTTCAATGGCGCTTGCAGGAACAGAAAGTAAAAGGAGGTATAGTTCGTTGACTTGGTTTTCAGGTAGTAGCACGCTACTTTGGAGGTAGAAAAGGCAGATACATGAGCTACCAACTGTTGACCGTAGTGGCAGGATGCAAATTCGAGTTGAGAAGTTTACGAAAGTTAATTCCAGAACGGGTTTCGATGGCTTTAATGTTGGTGTTGACCCCCGTCCCAATGAGAGGAGGAGGTAGTTTGGAGTTCCTTAGCTGCCGCGGAGAGTGTATTTTTGAATCACCACTGTCATGGATAGTATAGGGTGCGTAAGGTATTTGAGGACAGATTCACGTCAAGAAAGAAAACAGATATAACTCGAGATAATAAGTTTATTATCCAAACATATCATGAGCATACACAAGAAATCTTCTTGTTATATGGCTATTCAATGAACCCGGCTTCAGCTTCTATAACTGCTTCAGTGCGAGATCGAAACCATCGACATGAGCGAATCAAATGGTCATGGTTCATACTGGTCATTACTCGAACAATGGCAGCTTTCAGTTCATCTTTGGTGCTGTGGGGGTGTCCATTGACCTGTCTCTCCACAATGCTCCATACGTAGTAGTCCAACGGATTCAGATCAGAGGAGTTAGGAGGCCAAAGATTAGGGGTTACGTGATCATGGAAGTTGTCGGCCAACCATTCCTGTGTCATGCGAGACTTGTGTGCTGGAGCAGAATCTTACTGAAACATGTAAGGCCTTCCGTTGCGTATCGTGTCTATCCAAGGCTTAATAGTTGTTTCAAAGGTCTCAAAGTAGATCGCAGAGTTAACTTTAAAGCCTTGGGGAAAGAAGTGTGGAGGCATCACATGTCCTTCACTGCTGGCAACCCCTAAAACCATGGCAGTTGCAGGAAATTTCGTGTGCATGACTCGTGGCACTTCCGAAGGGTCTGCACATAACCATCTGTCATTTCTTCTGTTCACCTTCTGATCCTGGTCAAAGTTTTTTTCATCGGAGAAAATCCACAGCAAATCAGCTTCACGTGGATTTTTCAGCTTGTTTAAGAGCCTAAACGATCTAAGTAGGCGGTTTTCCCGTGTTTTGTCTGACATAAACTGACCTCTTCGCATAACATACGTGTGATATCTGATGTTTTCATGAACAACATTTCTGATTATTCCTTCCGACACGTGGAGATCTTTGGCAAGTGACCTCATGGATATTCTGGGATTGTCATCGATGGCCTGCTACACTTGCTGAATAAATTCGGGTGTTCTCATAATGTCAGAGCGTGAGGCATGCTTTTTTACGCTTTGCTACTAGTGCAACACTGCCATCTTCGGTCTCCAATTCCCTCCGCACTCTGTGGACGAATGATCTTGCGGCCTATAGAAATCGTGATATCTCTAAATCGCTGTGCTTTGTCTTTCTGGCCACGATTACTGCATGTCTCTTCATGTTTGTGTTACTTCATGGTCCGCCATTTTGCTTTCCGGAAACGGAAAGGACATATAATTTACTACAGTGCATCAGTAGCCAAACGAAGGTGTGTCCTCAAATACTTTACGCACCCTCTAGTTGAATCGACGATCTTGTTTTGTGACACCGTCCCAAATTTGACAGCGCCGTTATAGGACATGGTAGGCATATTGGAGGTGTCTTCAGCCGCTGGGCTAGAAGAATTGTCTAGCTGAGCATGAGAACATGACATGAAGGTCTGGGCCATCCTATCATGTTGGGTCCCAAGAGCTGAGAGTTTAATTAGTGTTTGTCGGAGCAGTGTTGACTGGTCTGTGAGTTGGTATTGCAAGCAGTAATTACTGCATTTCAGGTCACAATCTACGGAAAATTGTTCATGATTTAGCTTCGTAAGATGGTTGAGTTTCGTGAGTATCGATCGAACGAGCTCAATACAGTCTCTAGAGTTCGAGCAAGTTTCCTCTTCACGCTCATTGCTTATATGGAGTATAATATTATTTACATCGTTATTTACATTACTAGGTGAGCTACCAGTTGTGTCTGTATTGCAAATTGAGTTTTCTAATGTTAAGTTATTTACATCATTTGGCAAGCAATGGGTCACTAGACGGTCAATGGGTTTTTGAGCTTCAGATCTTTTAATCCCAAAGAAACACGAATTGGCATCCAGCACAAGTGAGTCTGTGCTGTTTACAAAGGATACCATCTTTACATGTAGGGCATGGTTTTGTGAGAGGTGCCATGCCAGTAAAAGCCTGCGGGATTGTAATCGGTAGGGGTTTTGGCCGAGTCCCGAATCAGAAGAGGAATCCGTGAAGAGCTTAACTCGTGTTGGTTCAGTAGCGTTGACGAGTTTGAATAATAATAATAATAATAATAATAATAATAATAATAATAATAATAATAACAATAAAAATAATAATAATAATAATAATAATATGAATAATAATAAACAAACGAAGTTAAAAATAATTTTAAACAGAAAAAATAGGGAGGTGGGGAGAATAATAACAATACTAATAACAGATGTCATCAAACGGTTCTGATACAAACAATGCATACGTAACCTGGGCAACATAGCGACGCGCATATCACGATTATACGGGTGCAAATCCATAAGTCGGTTCCACGTATTTTTTCACATCAATATATTGGCCTAGCAATCGTGTGCAGGAGTAGGAGTTCATTACTTATTTTTTTCTATATCTACCATCGACGGCAATGCATTTTCCCCACCGTGACACCAATGTGGATATGCCAGCTGCATAAGACATCGTCGGCTGGTGGTGTTAAAGACCGCAGAAAAAAATCGCTAGATACGGCTGGGGAATCAAAATCCGTCCACCATACAGTGCAGATATGGCGCCGTCGGACTATCATCTCTTCGGCCCGATGAAAAGGCATTGGCTGGCCAGCCACTATCAAAGTCCCAAAACACAGGGATCATGACCTTCCCAGCAGAAACAGTTGCTTTGAATTTTTTCTTCTGTAGAGAGTGAGGATGACGCCATTCCATCGTTTGTCGTTTTGCTTCAGGCTCAAAACGGTGCACTCAGGTTTCATCAGCTGTCACAATCCGATACAAGAAGGCTTCCCCTTCAGCTTCAAAATGTTGCAGTAACTCAGAAGAAATGTTTTTTCTCAGAGCTTTGTGTTCCTCCGTAAGACTGCGCGGAACCCATCTTGACGTTTTTGTTTAATCAAGTACATTGATGATTTCACCCACACTTCCTTTGCTGATTGACAGCTCCAGCACCAACTGCGAGTCGTTTTGCCTCGGTCCTGTCGAAAGAGCGCATCAGCATATTTTCAGGTATGACAGCCGAGGATGGCCGCCCCAACCGCGGCAAATCTGATGGCCTCGCCCTTTGTGCCCAGTGACTAACCGTACTTCTGTCGACTGCTGATGCTCCAGAAACTGCACATAAACGCTTGTGAATGTTTCCAACCGTTTCTTGCTCCGCAGTGAGAAATTCAATGACGACACGCTTCTTGTAACGTACATCCTTTATAGACGCAATTTTGTTCCATTGTTTCACATACGCTATCTGTCGGAAAAACTGAAACTTTGCGCGTGCACTCCGAAAACTTCGAAGAATGCATATCTCAAGTTTCGCATTCGTACCATCGTTGAGGACGGAGAAAAAATTAGTGGTGCATTACTTTCTGGGCTACCATCGTTTAATCAAGTACCGAAAGGCTAAATGGATATTGTCACACAAATCATTGAAGAACTGTATTGCTTATGTATTCCACCCGTAAAACTTAAATACTTCATTGTATTCCAAGCATTGTATGTCTCGCCCTTCTGCTCTACATCCGTCACCCGTAAAAATTTTTAATTTGTAATTTGTGTATATTTGAAATGAAGGAACTAGGCGTAACGGAGACGTGAACATTCAATACCGCCTAGAGAGAAAGCATACGCATGGAAAATCATATATTGTTACATCACCTAAGGTAGGACAATTTCGAACTTATTATTGGTGGAAATACGATTTACAATACCATACTCCCGTACTTCAAATGAACAACAACAATGAGTAAAATAAACTATTAAGGAATGACATAAATAAGTACCGAAAGTTAAACTAAACTATTCGCGGAACCATATTTTTAAACCGCCCAATGTTAACATTGTAAGTTTCTAATGGATCATAAAGATACCATTTAACTACGTACCTTTGAACCAATTTCGACTATCATTGATTTTACGTTATATTATTCATGACCATCATTCCAAGTTGTTTGATATATTACATGCCAAAATTTAAGCATTGAAAGTTCCAATGAACCATAATGGTTCCACTAAACCAGGTTCTTTGATACCAATTTCGACCATCTTTAATTTTAAGTTATATTCATTCATTACACTTCATTCCAAGTCGTTTGATATATTACATGGGGGGAGGCCGTGGCCTGGTGGGCTTTCACTGAACACAACTTCTGTGAAGTTAAGCTATATCAGGCACGGCTCATCACTGGATGGGTGACTATCCGTGATAGCCAAATTTTACCCCACCCCCCCGGCTGCTGCGACCATCATACAGCAGTCGTGAATCCAGTTCCATTCAGGGACCCAACTTGTCGGCCTCTGGCCATACAGGCCCTGGATGGACGTATTGGATCCAATTATTAATAAATTCGAATAAAAAATGGTTCCACTAATCCAGGTTCCTTGATACCAAATTCGACTATCTTTGATTTTACGTTATATTCATTCATGACACATCATTTCAAGTTGTTTGATATATTATATGCCATATGTTAGCATTATAAGTTCCAACGAACCATAATGGTTCCACTATACCAGGTTCCTTGAAACCAATTTGGACTATCATTAATTTTAAGTTATATTTATTCATGACACATCATTCAAAATCGTTGATATATTACATGCCATATTTTAATATTGAAAGTTCCAGTGAACCATAATGATTCCACTAAACTAGGTTCCTTGAAACCAATTTTGACTATCAATAATTTTACGTTATATTTATTCATGACACATCGTTCCAAGTCGTTTATTGTAACGTGCAAAACTAAATTTGGCATGTTCATTCAAGTCAAGATACCAGAAAACCATCCCCGATTTCTAGAAAACCCCCTGTGAAAATGCCTAGATTATCGATTCCATTATTAAGTACGCTTACTAAACCCATGTTTTAATTAAATCAACTGTAATTAAAAGAAGAACCCATTATTTTCTATACTAAATGGCGGGCAAAGCCGATAATAGATTAACCTTAATTGTAATAGCAAATTGGCCAAATTCCCCCCGTACCCTGGAAACAAGGTATAAACGAAACAAAATCAGCGAAAGTCAGTCCAATTAAAAAATTTTTATTATATGAACTGTAAAGATATTGAAAAACAGATGGGAAAAAATTGACGGTCAGTAACAAACAGATCCAATTCAAAATAGGGAAGAACGCTACGACGATAATAACCACAAAAGGAAAATCACCATCCTGGAACTGGGATAAGTCTATCGTGGATAGGTAATAGAATTTTTGAAGTGGTACGGGAAACATTTCTTCCGCAGAATCAATTGTTAGACCGCCGGTCAAGGAAAATCGACCACAATCAAAGGATAGTGCTAAAATTTAATTGGAAATAAAATAAAAAGCTATAAAAAACATAATCGAATATTTATCAGGTAGCAGGGAAGCCCAATAGGATTAAAGATCACAAGGATTACGAGTGAGTGCACACAGTAGGGTGTGTTCCAAAATAACCTGAATACCATAAAGCGGTTCGTCGTGAAGTTGTACTTGTTACGTCAGATGATCCTGACGAGTGTCGAAAGGGGAGTAACAAAGACTGTGGAACGAGAAATTGACTAAACGAAACAATGGAATCAGTAAAAAAAAAAAAAAAAAAAAAAAAAAAAAAAAAAAAAAAAAAAAACCACAACACAAAAAGATACAATAGAATAGATAGATAAAAAAAAGAATCAGATTAAAGTAAAAAATGAACAACAAAAAAATTTAATTATGAAGTAAACGTAAGAAAAGAATCAAAAACGGCTTTACCTAAATAAGGGGAATAGGGTAGGGGAGGAGACATAAAGACCAACCTCTAAAAACATAAACTGGGTGCGGTGAAAGGATTACAAACAACTATTAGGTCGACAATACACACGCAACAATAACGAAATAAGTTACAAAAGGAACAAGATACACTTACTTAGAGAAGGCTCTGAAAAGAAAAAGGTAAAAAAGAACTAATAAAAAAAGATTAATACACAAATAAAAGGGCGAATAACGCTGTCAAAGTTATTGATAAGAGATTCCGGTCAATGCAATTTCTTTTCTGGTGACGATCTAAGCAATCAGTAAACATGGTGAAATTCAGTCTGTGGGTTAAACAAAATTATCTTGTTGAGCAAGAGATAATTGCATAATAAATAAAAGAAAATAAAACACAAAGTTAATTGGAACAGGTTGAAAATAACTGCAGAAAGAAGAGTAGTAATTGAAGAAATCCCAATTTCAAGTGAGTGAGTTCAGCTGTAAATCAACACCATAACATTCATAAAAAGACAACAACAATCAAACTTGCTAGAAAACATTCGAATAAGCCGGGCAGATGCTTACCGGAGTCCATGATGATCGTTATCGTTGTAGCATCCTAATAACCGATGGAAACTAACGAAATAATATTACAGCATGTATTATTCACGTACGGTGGTGAGCCCAATGAAGGAAATAACCCGCTCCATTGGGGCTCGTAACCTTTGACGATCGATCCTGAATGGCTCGAGAGGTTTCGACCATTAATATGAAAAACTTCACTTAGCTCATTCCAGTTCGGCAACGGGAGGAATCCTCTTCCCTTTTTTTTCTAAGGTTATCATGGCTGACAGAAATTCTCGTTGATCAAATAAAATCTCGGCCGAAAAGTCTGGTAATTGAAAGAAGATCGGACAAACATTCCCATGCCTTGCTAATCATAGCCAAAACCATATGCCGCACGGTAATGTAGGTGAAGAAAGATAAAAACAAAAAGTATGGAGAACACATCTTCGGTCTGCACTCCACTGCAACTAGCTGGTAACTGCCCACGGCCACTCATGTTCAGAAGAAACCAAGGAGAAAAGTCAACTCTTCAACCCATGATTGAACAACTTGAAGACAACTCTTCAACTCTTCAACTCTTCAGACAACTTGAAGACGTCGAGACTAAGGCCAGAGCTTGACTGTCGAACCCAACCGAAAAAGCCGACCACGATAATTGCGCTCCGCACGCACGCAAACCCGAACCGAGGAGCGAACAAAAGACGTAATAATGCGGTGGCCGACGCTAAAACAATTAAAAATGAAAATAGAGGTAATTAAAACTAAATAAAAAATAAAAACATTAATATCATTCTGAAGAAAAAACTAACAAAAGCCCGATACAGTTTTTTAATTATCGAAAAATACGCCAACAAAAAAACGAATTAGAACCGAAGGTAATCCGAATAAGGATGACTTAAGCGTAAACCAGGTAAGAGGCATCAGCAGAATAGGTACTGAACCAAATAAGGTTGCGATCATTAAGAAAAGGAATTTTCAGATAAGCATATAATACAAAAAAAAACAACAGAAACCCTTCCTCCATTAAAAAAACAAACATCAGATAATGCAATCGAAAGCAACTTGTTAGAAGAATGCACTTCCACGAGGAAGGAAAAAAAGTATATATCGACGCAATTCC
The DNA here is from genome assembly GCA_023313115.1 of Rhysida immarginata. Classification (NCBI taxonomy): domain Eukaryota; kingdom Metazoa; phylum Arthropoda; class Chilopoda; order Scolopendromorpha; family Scolopendridae; genus Rhysida; species Rhysida immarginata. The sequence goes on along the minus strand of JAHWFO010070335.1, from coordinate 55,488 downwards.
TAAGCGTCACCTAGACCCTTTAATTATAACCAGGAAGGGGGCCACGGTAACCTCCTAAACAACACTCGTGGAAGGCAGAATCCTAAACCAGCGGCTTCCATCCATTAAATGAAAAAAAAAACTGAAATTAAAGCTGACGTACAAACACACTCGTCCTACAAGCGACTGGGAGAGTTCTCCATGTGATGAGGGAGTAACGGACTGCCAAGAAACTTCAGGTCCCAGAAAAAAATTAACGACAAACGGGAAAGAAAACTTTCCGTTTCTTTTTGGTACGCTGCATTATATCTTACATGCCATATTTTAGCATTGAAATTTTTAATGAATCATAATGGTTCCACTAAATCAGGTTACTTGAAACCAATTTCGAATATAATTAATTTTACGTTATATTCATTCATGACACATCATTCCAAGTTGTTTGATATATTACATGCATATTTTTAGCAATGACTTTTCTAATGAACCATAATGGATCCACTAAATCAGGTTCCTTGAAACCAATTTCGACTGTCAATAATTTTACGTTATATTCATTCATGATACATTATTCCAAGTTGTTTGAAATATTACATGCTATATTTTAGCATTGAAAGTTCCAATGAACCATAATGGTTCCACTAATCCCAAGTGCCTTTGAACCAATTTCTAATATAATAATTTTACGTTATATTCATTCATGATACATCATCCCAATTTGTTTGATGTATTACATGGCACATCTTATCATTGAAAATTTTTGAGGGTGTCATAAGGGTATAATTAGAGCACAGCCCATCGTTCGATTACAACCATATTCCTGAACCATATTTATCAGTTGGCAAAAATAGTAATTTATATCCGCTATTATCTCGTCATTACAATTTACGAGGGGCGATTAATAAATAGGTTCTCCATGGCTGTAACTTTTTTATTTGTTAACCGATTTTCAAAATTCTTTTTCTATCTTATACTCACATTTGTCCTCTATGTAATGCACTATTTACTTTTCGACATAGTCCCCATCCCTTTCCACGCATTGTGCCAACGCGTGACTAGTTGGGTGAACTCGCCGGAGAGGAATTCCGGAGTTGTTGTCGACACCAGGATTGAATGGAGCTTTGGACCCTCTTCTGGAATACGATAACGTCCGCCCGCACACGAGTCGCCACACACCAGTGGCGTTGCAGCGCCCACAGTTCAAAGATGAAAAATTGCAGTTCAAAATGAAAGACTTTGCACATTGCGACTTTCACCACTTCTCAAAGAAGAAATAGCCCCTTAAAGACATAACTTGGTTCTGATGGCGAGGTAAACGCTGCCATTCAATCCTGGTGTCGACAACAACTCCGGAATTCCTCTCCGACGGGTTCACCCAACTAGTCACGCGTTGGCGCAATGCTTGGAAAGGGATGGGGACTATGTCAAAAAGTGAATAGTGCATTACATAGAGGACAAATGTGAGTATAAGATACAAAAAGAATTTGGAAAATCGGTTAACAAATAAAAAAGTTACAGCCATGGTGACCTTATTTATCAATCGCCCCTCGTATTTGATATATTACTTAATATATCTCTCGTTTGAAAATTGCTAGGTGGGGTCGTGAAGGTACTTTTTTGCACATGCTATTGAACCGAATTAGAAAATATTTGCGATTTGTTCGTGCCATCTACAATATTCAACGACTGAAGAAAACAGTAATGAATAAACGCTTGTATCTGGTCATTACGATTTCTTTGATATATTACTTAATATACACTACATGTTCAAAGGAGTTGGGACACCTGTTGCTCTACCGTAAAGCCGCAAGACGCTTCAATCAGTTGTGTGTAGAATCACCCCGACCTGCTATCACTGTCTCCACCCTACATGGCGTACTGACCACAAGTTTACGGTATGTGTCCACAGGTATTGATCTCTATTCCTGGAGGAATGTCGTGGTCAGTTCCTGGACAAATGTAGGGCGAATAATCCTGGATCTCACACGTCATTACAATTCGTCCCAAAGATGTTCGATGGGGTTGAAAGGATTCTGGCCAATCCAGTTCTTTAACCCGCATCTCATGAAACCAGTCGTATATGGATCTTGCTTTGTGGCAAGGCGCATTGTCGTGCTGGAAGAGGAACGGCCCGTCACCAAAGTGTCACCAAAGTGCCCCGTTATCCAGAATGGTCCTTTAGCCACCAGCATTGAGGTTTCCGTCCACCTTGATGAACGGGCCCAGTCAACGCCTCCAAAAGATAAGGCCTGAGCGCAAAAACGTCATACATTGTTACATCATCATCCGAAGATACGTTTAATCGCATTACTACCAATAATAAGCCCTGAAATGCAATTAAACGTATCTTCGGATGATGATGTAACAATGTAAGACGTTTTCGCGCTCAGGCCTTATCTTTAGGAGGCGTTGGCCTCCAGACCATCACTCCACCAGGTGTTCACAGGGGTGTCCCAACTCCCTTGATCATGTAGTGTACCTTCCCATTGAAAATTGCTGGGCGAAAATATAGCTTCCATTTGTGCACGTGCCAGTGAACCGATTTCGATAATATTTGTGATTGGTTCATGCTATGAGCCATATTCATCGAGTGACGAAAGTAGATTTTGAAAATCTTTCAAAGCCTTGGAAGACTTAGAGTTACAAACAGACAGACAGACACGTTTCCCCACACTGATAGCATAAAGCACCTTTCGGTATTTTATAAATAAACCATTAAGGAATGACATAACCAAGTACCGATAGGTTAAACTAAACCATTCACGGAACTATTTATATATAAATACGGGTACTCATTTTTTTGTATCCTCCTTTTACCTGTGTTAACGTGGAAGAATACTAATAGAACTTATATGGTTGGAAAGTTCCTGTGCTGTAGATGTGCACAATATACAGGGTGATTACAAAAGAACTTCATACTTTTAAAAATTTATTACATCAAAGGTATTCAGAATATAGACACACGACATACGGATTCCTACAAAAAAACTCTTGAAGTTTATTGTGACACAGTTATAGACGTTCAATATGCCCCCCCCCCTGTCGTGACACGGCATACATCAATGCGGTAGTCGAATTCTTCCCAAACCCGCATTAACATGTCTCCATCAATCCCACGTATCGCTACCGTAATGCGTTCTTTCAGCTCGTCTAGGTCACGGGGAAGGGGTAGGGTGAAGACCTTCTCCTTTACACACCCCCATAAAAAGAAATCACAAGGTGTGAGGTCGGGGCTCTGCGGTGGCCACTTTGCAAGTTCCAGGTTATTGTTTGCTCGACCAATCCACTGCTGTGATTTATTTTTATGGGGGTGTTTAAAGGACAAGGTCTTCACCCTACCCCTTTCCCTTGACCTAGACGAGCTGAAAGAACGCATTATGGCAGCGATACGGGGGATTGATGAAGACATGTTAATGCGGGTTTGGGACGAATTCGACTACAGGGGGGCATATTGAACATCAATAAAATTCAAGACGTTTTCTTTAAGAATGCGTATGTGGTGTATCTATATTCTGAACAGCTTTGATGTAATAAATTTTTAAAAGTGTGAAGTTCTTTTGTAATCACCCTGTATTTTGTTTGCGTTTTAGTCCACGTTAACACAGGTAAAAAGCGTTTCAAAAAAGATAGCATTAAGGTGTTCCACCCACGTGCGGGGGCGGGACTCCCTTGTGACCCTTCGACAGATCTAAACCCTGGAACGTGGAGGCAAGGGAGGGTAGAACTCGTTTAGGTCAAAAAACAAAAAAACAAAAAAAAACAAAAACAATCAGTGTGCTTCATACAAAATAGAAATATTTAATCAACAAGCTGAATTACCAAAACGTTACATTGTTAAAATCTTACTTACTATTACAAAATAAATATTAATAAACTCAGGGGCCCCCTAACACATAAACAAATTGATAATAATAAAGTAACATAAACTCTAAATCCTTCTAATATTCTAAGCAACTTTACATATGCATAACATGCCTTAATCATATGGCATCTCGCCGACATAAGTGTCCCGGAACCATCAAGGGTTAAAATACACTATTACTCACGGCGCTGTATACCAATCACTATCTGTTCACATTAGACGGGATCAATGAGCTCCAAGAAAAGGCCAATGCTAGAAAGCGTCGCGTATCCCTTTTGTTTTCTTAGTGAGGGGAGGAATACAGTAACCCCTAAACTCGTCCAATAGAGTAACTTCAATTGACGCAATACGAGACCTCTTGAGCTCAATCACACAAAATAGCGTGAACAGATATGGGCGACTATTTTTCATACACACCTGTGCCCCCCTTTACTTCTTCATTCCAACTTAGTGCTCGGAAACGCTTATGTAAGCTCAGCTGTACAGCTTCTGGTTTTGTCTAATGAACATGCGTTACTTTGTCACCAAAAACTAACTGGAATTTAATTAGTTTACACAAAATTCATCATCTAGCGTTAACATAGGTAGCAAAACCATACATTTATTCACTATTAATTAGTGAAGCTCTAAACGTCCTGTTTTTCTTGGAAAACCAAACGCGAGCGTCCTCGGCAATAGTATCAATTGTCATTATCGCTTAAACGCGTATTCTTCAGGCATCGGAAAAGATACGGTAAGCAGGGCAACATGTTTTTTAGAATAACACACCAAACTTGAGAAAGTTCTCTTAACCGACATGGGAAAATTTCTTCAACATATAAAAAAAAAAAAAACGGTCTCACTGATCATGTGGGCACGATGTTTTCTCAACTTCGATGACCTCCGCACAACAAAAGAACATCATCGATGAATCGGGGCTTAGACATGGGCAGCGTTCGATTCAACGCCGTTCTCTGACATTTCTTTCCACAATTAATTAAAATAACAGCATGCTCGATCGCTTTATAGTGATTATAAAGTTCCGTTGCACACTAATAATTTTAATTCAATTGCCGCAAGAAACTACGTATAAGCTAAGTACAAGCTCCATTTACGAACTTCGCTTCGATGTGCACTTGTTTCTCGTTGCTTGCACTAGCGATTACACATACGTCCATCCTCGTCAAAGATTTCAGAAGGAACCAAAGAAAAAATTAAAACTCTAAAACTTTTATTTCTAACGAACATAAGGGCAAAAAAAACAACGCCATTCTTTTTAGAATCTCTTCTCGCTGCAACAGAGCCCAGCGCTACTGCTGAAGCTATTGTTGCCACGAACAGAAATTTCCAACTTCTCCCAACAATTACGTTAAACACCATTTATTATTTCTGTTATAAAAACGTTATACAACACACTCAATTTCACATAACGACCGCAATCAATGATCAGATTATCATAGCAATTTAGATGAAACAGACACATTAACGGGGCAAAAACAACACACACTGAAACAGACAAACCACTCATACAGGAGCACCTTCCCCACCATACACACTCACACTGACTTACAGTCAAAAAGAAACAGATTGTGCACCGTATTTGTCAACGCAGGTAGCGTTGCCTTTTTATTGTTTTTAACCCACTTCAAAAAACGGAGGTTCTATGTTTGACCCGTAGGTAACTTGTATGCATGTTATGTTCAAACTACTGATCCGATTTGGATGGGGTTTTCGCTATTCGACGGAGTATTTTTCTGGGAAAGTTTTTAACTATTCAAATAACTTATGTAAAATGGGCCTTTTTTACACGACGCTTTTATCATGTTTTATTTTTATTATAATGTCTCGTCAGCAATATGGCATAAATTTGTAACAATAAACAATGGATACATTTAACCCTCGTCATAACTAATTCTTTGTTGTGGCAATTGGACAGTACGTAGTACCATTAGAACACGAAAGAGTGGACCGATTTGAAAAAAAAATTAACATACATTGTCATCGGTCCTGCGCATGTGTACCAAGTTTCAGCTCTCTAGCTTCTTGGGAAGTTGGTTTAATATTGATTACAAGATTTGATCTAAACAAACTAACACTGCAAGTTAAATAAAAGCCTTTCATAATAATGATAAAACTAATGTTTTTATCAATAATCCAAAGATTATTGTTTGGTGCGGTTTAATGGACGATCGAGTAATCGGACCTTTCTTTTTTGCTGAAGACAGCATTACTGCTGCAACCTACCTAGATATGCTGGAGAACTACCTGATTTCACAGGTGCAAGAACTGCATCCCAACATAGTCTACCAACAAGATGGAGCACCTCATCACTGGGGCCTGAAAGTTAGGCCAGTGCCTTGATACGAACTTTTCAGGACGATGGGTTGGAAGATATGGGTCAATCCCTTGGCCCCCTCGCTCATCCGATACGAAACTTCTGGATTTTTTTCCCTCTGGTGATATGTGAAAGACAGAGTGTGCAAGACCAACGTTGATGACATTGAAACTCTCAAAACAGAATAATTGAAACAATCGCCAAATCACCCCATCGCTAAATCGAAATGCTAGCCCGAACATGGGACGAAATAGAATTTCGCTTTGACGTCCTTTATGCCATAAATGAAGGGCACATAGAAATTTATTAAGGCATGCTAAAGAAACTTTGGGCTTTTTTTGCGAATAAAAAATATCACGTTAAAATCTGTATTAGTTTTTGAGTAATAAACATTAGAATACGGGGCATAATTAGAAACACCCTGTTTATGTGTATGTATTGTAGCATACCGTTTTGTTTTTGTTTTTTTGAACGGGTTAGTGAAACGCGGAATTTCACGTGTCCTTGCCCCAATTGCTACGACTTTATGAACGTTAGCGGCTTTGTCTTTCCTTATTGACCGTCCACGGTTTTCGCGATGCGCTTCCTACTTACTCGTTGTGTACTTTATACTAGTGGATTGAGTCGATGTTCCTGTTTCTTTCTTACTGTAGAAATGGATCCGATTGGTTGACTGGCAGTAGGAGACAGGTGTCTCTGTTGTTGGCTAAGTTTTTCCTACGCTTCTGGTTTTGTTCTTTGGAGGTTACCGTGTTCCCCCTCCTAACGTATAATTAAAGGGTACACATGACGCGTTCGGTTCGCGTTGTTTTGATGATTTTTTTTCCCTACCGTATGAGTGTTTATTTTGGTTAACTATCCCTCGCGTATCGGTTTCCTTTTTTTTTAGATTTGAGGAAATATTTAACTACTTACCTCTAAATCTGACCTGGCCAGGTCAAAGTGTGACTAATTTGGGATTTCGAGACTTTTCTCCTTTGTAAAACAGATTTAGGTTTTTTGCGGTTAAAGGGATTAGTTATTATTGCATTCATTTTATGAACTAAACATAGTAAGTGTATAATTTAGCAATAGTGGGACGTTTTTCTCCCAGTCTTGAAGTTTTTGAACAATAATCGGTAGTTAGAATCTAAAATTTTTTTACTTTCCCTTAAGTGTTGTTTCTTTGGGCCTTAAAACAAATAGCAAAATGCTTAAGAATTGTTTTTTCGCGGTTACGATTGAGAGTAGTTCAGGTTTCAATGAGGAGAAAACTTTAATCGGCGGTTTCTTTGTTTATTTGTAAAAATATTTGTGGAATTTTTTTTTTTTTGAAAAATTCTGAAAATATTTTTATCTTTATTGTTTTAATTTTTTTCTCTTTAAGAACAAGTAGCTGATCAGATTGTTTGAATTGCGCGCTACGCTTTCTTTTTCCGCTCCGCATTTGCGTGCGATTGTTGATATTTTTCTGCCCTTTGTTATCCTGGGTTAGGCCTGGATCACACTAGCGTAAAATGCCACGTAAATACGCCGACGTAACGATGTCGCCAACCGCGGCGCCATGCTATTTACCGGAAGTGACATCATTGGCGTCGTTTCGTCGGCGTATTTACGCGGCGTTTTACGCCGACGTAAATACGTCGCAGAAAAAACGTCGACGTTCAGCTGTTCACACTGGCAGCGTATAACGAGGCGCAATTTGTGAAGTCGTTTCGCTATTGCTTTAAACCATGGCATCACTTGAAATAGCTTCAGCATAAATGCCAACAGTATCGAGCTTTATAACAAAGTCTGGCAATATTTTAATAGCCTGGACTTTTTTTTTTTATCACAAAATTAGCTAAACTTCCTCACTATTTCTACAAAGCATTCGCTATTGTACATCGCTCTTTTGTCGGCCATCTTGATGGCGGGCCAATCGCTCTTCTGATTGGCTGATGTTCGGCGTAAGATCTTACGCGACGTAAAAAGTTGAACAAAGGCCTGGGTCACACTAGCGTAAAACGCCACGTAATTACGCCGACGTAACGACGTCGCCAAGCGCGGCGCCATGCTATTTACCGGAAGTGACATCACTGGCGTCGTTTCGTCGGCGTATTTACGCGGCGTTTTACGCCAGTGTGACCCATGCCATAGTCTTTTTAGAGCGTCGCGTTATTTTTTTTTTCTCGGAGCGCGTGTCTACGTGTCTCGTGTCCTAGGGACATTTAAAAATTTTTTTTCCTGGAGTAGATTATAATTTTTAGTCAGTCACTTTTTTCGGTGGTCGGAGTTGAGTACATGGTCTCTTCTCGGCCTCATCCCCTACTTACGGAAAGTTTATTTCACCCTACATTGTCTCACCGATCATGTTTGCAAAGTCAATAGTCCAGACTTAGTTTGTCTCATCGCAGCTATGGTTCTTTGACATGATGAGTCATTATCTCCTACTCTTCAACTTTTGGTTTCCTGGTTTCTGCCACAGTCAACGTGTGAATTGACTTAATTGGACATGATGTCGTCACCTTTACTGCTGATCTGCACATTGTGAGTTGTTCGTGTTATGCTACTGTATCTGTTGCACTTTCATTCCCATCCTTGGGATGGATTTGTCGCTACGGGTTTTTCCTGTATAGACTTTGACTTAGCCTTATGTTCTCCGTAGTCGAGCCGGGTTTTCTCCTTTTCACGGTGAAGTTTTTGATCTGCATTGGCCTTTTGAGCTGGGTTTTCCTCTCAACGCCAGTGCCGATCGGAAGTGTTTGGCCTATTGTCGTTTATCAGTTATCGTCCAAAGCCAACTCAAGTTTAGGATCAACAGTCGCAACTTATTTCGGTCAACGGATCTTCTATAAAAAAAAAAAAAAAAAAGCTTTTCTATTAACTTGTCTGCGAACCGATTGACTCTCATCCGTCCATTTATGAATCCAGCTATTTCAAGCCTTGTGTTGTTCACGCTAGTCCCATCGCAGGTCCCATCTAACTTTTGAATCCAAAGTCAATTTTTTTAAATTTGTTTCGGACTCTAGTTTCAAATTGCTCTTTTGCCTATGATATTATTTTTTTATGTTTTCTTTTTGGGAATCTAACCGGACAACAGTTTAATCTTTAATTTTCTTTTATCTATATTTTTTTTGATTTATTTCATTTTTTTTTATTTTTTTTTTAAATTTTACTTTCATTTTTCTTTCCCAGGACCTCGTTTGTGTTTGAGTCTTTGTTCTTCCCTCCAGTGCTATCCTCCACCCTTCGTTCGTTTACTTTTCGTCTGTCACCTTCGTCTCGTTATTCACCTTCGTCTCTTAAGCTCAGCATGTAATTATTTTATTAGTCATTGTTTTTTTTCCCCCTCTAGATATCGTTTGTTGGTGGTTCCTGTTTTGTTTTTTTTATTTTTTTATTATCCCATATATCATTTTTTTCTGAATATCTATTTGTAATTTTGTTCGTTTTTTGCTATTTTGTTTTATCTTGTTAAATTTTTAATTTTTTTTTATTTCCAATTACTTATATGCCTATGCTTAAAGTCCTATTTATATAGTTTGAGCTGCATTACCATTCGTCTACTAGCTCCTCTGGTTGTTTCACGGTTATGAATTCTACTCATTGGTTGTAAAGCAGTCGTCAGCCCCATGTTTCTTGGACTTCAGTCAGCCTGCAGCTGGTTCTAAGCGAGCTTCGTCCCGTGACAATTTTCTCTGTGGCAGCCAAGGTCTTCAAGACTTCATTAGACCTCCAGTTTCCCTGGATCAATTACTTTTTTGTTTTTTTTTGTTCCAACTTTCGGGACCTTTGGTTTTCATTAAGCATAGCTTTCTTTATTTATCAAAAACAAAAGATGTAATAAAGAAAAATATTGATTTGGAACCTAGTTGGTTTCTCTTCGACCTTTTTTTTTGGTTTAAGTTCAAAAGGGAACTCGGTGGGGAGTTAATTATTGTAAGAGATATGTTTGTTTTCTTTCTTGCTTAAAGGATCGTACTCCGATACTTTAAGTGGGTTTTTTTTTTATTTACGATTTTATTTTTTGGGATCAAAGTTTTCATTTTACGCGTTACAGTTATTTGTTTGAGTATTCTGAAAGAGCCACTTTTCTTAATTACGAATCGTATAATGTTAGAGTTTTTGGAATTTACTCTGGCTGATCGATAAAAGAATAAGGGAGGGGAGCTTTTATGTAGGACTAGAGGTTTTCTCCTGCGGTTTGGCTGAACGTGTGGGTAATTGCGGTGTCAATTACTAGCACGTTACAGTATGTATGTATATTAGCGATTTTCTCAAAAACTACTCATCCGATTTGGATTGGGTTTTCGCTATTCGACTAAATATTTTTCTGAGAAGGTTTCTGACCCTTGAAGTCAGTTCATTTTTGTTAAAAAAGTTCTTGTTCAATATGATTTTTACGGTATTAATACTAACCTTTTTTTCATATGTTCATTTTCACTGTATATTCACATTCAGATACTGAAAAATGTCATCAAAAAATAGCCCGAGCAACGCCGGGTATATCAGCTAGTAGCAGATATTGTTTTGACAACGACGATATTTAAGTTTCCAAACTGATTCTTTCGACAGTTCGTTGGAGAAAACTACTTTATCTCTAAACTTCATTTTGGTCTTAAATGAAAGATCTTAGTTTGTAGATTTGTCAAAGTTAGTATTTGTGTCCGTAATTATTATTAATTAACGGTAATTTACAATTAAAAATTGCTTTAAGCGTATATAAAGTGATATGATAAAAACTATATTTACGTACATCCCCGAAAATTCGCTTCCGTGTAACGTTCTGCTATTTGTTACTCTGAAGATTTATTTATTTATTTATTTACTTATTTTTTTAATTAAAGAGATGAAGATTAATAATAAGATGGGTTGTTTACCGTCAAATTGTGACGGGATCCATATAATAAATATGTAATTCTGAAATATCCATTTTTTTTATTTTCTAAAACGCATTTTTAATTTTGCAAAATGCACTTTCATTTTTCTTTTGATAAATGCATTTAGCTTCCGCAAAAAGCAGCATTACTGGTTCTGAGTTCCTAATAACTGGATCTTCGAAAAAAACAATTATGCAATATGGTTTTATATTTCCATTTACAAGCACAATTGAGGCATTAACATGCTCATTGCAAGCAGCAGCCTCCCTACTCAATATGGCAGCTACTATATTAACAAACATATTCGAGAGTAGACTATAATGGAGATTTTTTGATAAATGCATATCAGTCCGCGTGGCCTAACGGATAAGGCGTCTGACTTCGGATCAGAAGATTGCAGGTTCGAATCCTGTCGCGGACGTAGGTGTTTAATTTTTTAACATTTTTTTATGTAAAGTTAGCTGTTTGCTAATCAAATTGTAGGTCCCTGTATCGGTCTCATATTTTGTATTCAAATGCTTAATTTTCTTCTAGGCTTTGAAATAAAATGCGGTGCTGCAACTTTAGAATCAGTCTATTTAACAATGAATAGTTTGTCTTAAATGAAAAGTAATTATCAAAATACGAACAATAGTTCCAAAATCTTCATTGCTGATATGAATCTGATTTTTTGATAATTAAAAGCTTAATGCATAGCTAATTATGTACATAGTGTCTTGTTTTATAAAACGAATTTACAATAAGACATTCTATTTTCATTTACAAGCACGTTTGAGGCATTAACATGCGCAAACAACAGAGCATCCCTATTCAATATGGCAGCTGCTGCAGGCACACTGCATGCTCTAGAAGGCGCACAGGCACACAGCTTTGTGCTCTCTCTGGTGAGAGTAAGCGAAATTTCTCTAATACAAACTGCCTACCACTTTTTTTTTGGGGGGGGGCGCGCCCCCAATTAGGAACGACATGTAAATAGTAGTAGAAGAGAATTTTATTTTAATTGTAACTGCAGTAAACAAAACAAAAAAAAAAATAAACAAAGACTGTGTTCAGAGGGAGAAGCAAAATAAATAGAATTTAATAGAATTTAATTTAAAAGAAAGAACCCCAAAACTGAAGAGTAAACGTGGCTCGTTAAAAGACTCTTATTTTGGTTTAAATATTGCGATGTTTATTTATAAAATACAAAAATTCTCTACAAAAGAATGTTCTATACAATATGATATAATTGAGGAATAGGCATGGCGATCTCAATTACAAAAGAAAATATTTCTCGGAATAAAATAAAGAAATACTTAAATGTATGTTAAATAAAGCAAAACACTAACGAGAAATATTAATCGCTACATTGAGCGAATTGAGATTAAGTATAAAAAAAAATTTGAGACAAACCAATTCCTTATAAAGAATAAGGAGAAAAAAAAAATTTAAAATTCCCATTTAATGTCTAAAGAAAACTGTCAAATCATAATTAATTAATGGGAAATAAGAATTGAAATGTGCAGCATGGCGTCCCTTATGCGCGTTATTGTTAAAATAGCATTAAAAGAAATTTTATTATTACCTTATAGGTAAACCCGCAAAACAATGCTGCTCGGTAGAGAATCATGGCTGCCGCGAGAAAGTGAAAAATTCAATAAGAAACTAAACATCGAACGGCAGGGTAGTAGTAATTTGCAGAGCATTGGAATGAAAATGATAAATGGGAAGTTGAACGCCATTCTGCAGGCTAGGAAGGACGTGGAGGACCAGAAGGAGGAACGACTGGTCAAGCCAGAAGTTGGAAGTGGTCTGTCTGAAATAAAAATAACAGTAACCACGAAAGAACATCAACAATAGTGGGACACACATCCTCGTGATCACGAAAATTATTCGCGAGGGACAACTAGCTGCAGGCAGTGATAATCACGTGGAGATTTTTTAATTAACATTTATTAAAACAATATATACTCAATAATCACTGTCTGCAAAACAGAAAAAAAAACTTAAAGAATAGAAAAATAGAATAATTAATTACAAATAAAATTATATCTATTTTTACATAAAAAATCTGAGTTTTCCCGAACAGATTGCAATAAAAGTAATTTTTCTTATCATTTAATTTTGTTTTTTGAATCAGATAAAACATATTCAGAAAATGCAACTGTAATGCAACATGTCTTTTATCATTGCCATAATGCAATTTGATCCATGTCGTTTATCATTTTCATGGGAATTCACTTATTTGAAATTTCATACAGTCTGACACGTTATATCTCCAATCGACGGATATCCTCACTGAGGCAATGTGGTAAGTTGCTTCCATTTGTTTGCCTGAAAATTGAACGTTACGTGATGCTGATGGTGCCATTGTTTCACTTCTCTTTCATAGCACATAGTTCTTATGCTTGGGAAAGCACGATCAGCCATGGCATCATCATTTGCCGCTAACATATTTAGTATTCCGCAGTCCAAGGTAATTGCTCCATCTGTTGGCCGTCCACAATAATCTTTCATATAAAAGTCATACATTCAATTTTATTGAGGAAGAGTGTCAATTTGTCCTGAAGTCTCAACTGATGCTTAGATGGATTCATGTCGAAAGTGCGTTTGACAATTGAAGGAATCGGTGCAATAAAGACCTAACTCACAGGAAGAATTTTTGAGAAAAGTGATAATATATTGTTTAAAAATCTGTAAATCTGTATGGTTTATGTTTGCTTTACTGTGATTGCAGTTTACTTGTGCAATTGTTACTGAAACATATTGTAAATTGATTTCACAAGTAGTAATTATTACATTTAGTACAAATTTCTTCTTGTGGTTTGGTCCTAATTGTCCCGAGCCCTTCAATCGACAGGAGCATACTGAAGACATCCATTGACACACCACATACTTCTTCACTCCAAAAGGGCTGATGAGCAGCCTGAGAGAAACAGTTCTGTGATTAGGATCACTCAGATATGATTTCGATGATTTAATTGATCGTGTGGAAAAGCATATTTGAGTATTTACACAATTTCCACTATGAGTTGATGTGAACATCTCAAGTTGCACATCTGCATCAACGGGTACGGATAGCTCTGTGGGACCCCGGGATTTCGGAATCCCCCACCCTCATTTATTGTGAACGCGTGTTAATTTGAAATATTAAAATTTTAGATTTTAGCTTAGTTAATCTTTTTAAATAGTTATTAGTTCAATTTAGGAGAGGTTTTAATTTGTAAAACTAGTATTTTATAGATTATTATTATATTTTAAAGAACTTTTCCCTAGTCTTTTAGACAGTTTTCTAGAAAAGGGTTGAAAAAGAGTTTAGTGAAATAAAGATTTAGAAAGGGTTTAGAATGGAGTTAGAAACAGGATGTTATTCTTTGATTACTAGATATTGAATTAGGAGTCAGTCATTGTACATGTATGACGCATTCTTAGGAATTTACGGATAATGTTTGATGGTATGATCATTCCTACCAATCATTGGTTGGAGTGTCCTTTGACACCGAGTCTTTTAGTTAGTGTTAGGTGCGGAGTAGTAGAGCTTTGGGAGGTAGAAGGTTAGCAGACTGCTAGCGAGGTTAGACATGAGTAGTAGAAAGTAGACTGTCAGGAGGACAGATAGACGATGTTAGCATGTCAGAACAGACAGTGATTTTTGTCTTTATAGCCTGTCCACAATTGGCGACAGAGTAGCAGTTTGCATCGAGCGGGAGGCTCATGAGTTTTAATAAGCTATATTCTACAGTTTTCATTACTGAGGAGAAACCCCTCGCTAATTGAGATAAAGGAGAAACTTAGTAATCTTTCAGCGGAGCTAGAAGAGAGTTCTTTTATTACCGTATCCAGAATAGTTATTACAACGAAGATCAGTGAAGAATCTGAAATCAAATAGATTGGGTAACACACAGTCGCTCTCATATCTCTCATTTCTCTCAACATACCCCATGTTGGGCTTCGGCCTGTGGGAGGACAACCCGCGGGTTGTTCAGATAGCAATAAATTGACATTAGATTTAAATCATTAGAAAAATGGAGTTAGCTTTGAATATAAATCAGTTGTTATTGTTTACAACTATTTGTTTGCTTCATTTTCTACCCCCCCCCCCACTCTTACGTTAAACGATCGGGAGAAACACCCAACGGACTTGTGATAGAGGAAAAGCTCATTCTCATTCAGTCTCTTTTAAACAAGAATGAAAGATGATCTGGGACCTCTTGAATTGGTACATCGAGGGGCCGCAGGTTTTCACAGCTCGTCAGTTTGCATACCAATCTGTAAAATAAAAATTATTTCTTCGAATCTGGGCTAACAAGTTTGAATAAATAAAGAATAAATGGGTGTAATTTATAAATACCTCGCATCTCAGCAAATGGTTGTTATCACAGTCTACATCAACCTGCTGATGTCCAATTGTTGATGGTACCCCATGAATAAGTTGGTTAAGAGTTGGTTTTTCTTCTAACTCTTGTGTAACAGTTGATTTTTCACAACTTTGCATTTGTGTTTAATTATTGATGGTATGTACACATCTTTTCCTTGACGTGCTCTCCTCTGGACCCTCAAAATGAAACAATATATAGATAATTTATAAAACATGAAAAATAATATATCACCAGACTTTAGCCACTTTTACCTATTAAGTCTGGCGAGATCTGATGCTCCTGCGTTATTGTTTCTGTATGCTTCAGTAAATACAGAGGGTGCATATTCACAGCTGTGAGGAGGCTACACAGGCCAACCTCCAGCAAAACGGTCACTGCAGACTTTGCTGTGTTGCAATGTGACCCAAGAGGAGGCCAAAATAGCAATTTTACTTACTTTACACGTTTAACAGCAGCAATCCATTTCTGCATACGTTTTGGATCCTTTTTTCATTAGGGAATTTAAAAAAACGTTATGCCATTCGTATTTGCATAAGAATTATTGCATCCAAACATAGAGCAAGCGTTTTTTGGTGGATTTGAAATATCCATGGTAGATAGGCAGCCAGGAATCTAGCTGCATAGGCTGTATGCTCTAGCTTAACTACTTTGTTTATATTACACAATTTTTTTTGCCACCTGGTGGAATTACTATGCCGCATAAACACATTTGCAATGTACCTGTATTAACAAACACATTTGTACTCGAGAGAAGACTATAATGAACCGGTTTTGAGAAATAAATATTCGTCCGCGTGGTCTGACTTCGGATCAGAAGATTGTAGGTTCAAATCCGGATGCAGACGTAGTTCTTTATTGTTTAATATATTTTATGTTAAATTAGCTATTTACTCCATATTGTAGATACTTGTAACGGTCTCTCACATTTATTACTCAGTTGCTTAATTTTCTGCTAGAATTTGAAATAAAATGCGATACTGCAACTTTAGGGCCCCTCTATTTAAGAGTTTGATTATTTGATGAATAAAAATTAAC
This sequence comes from Rhysida immarginata, assembly GCA_023313115.1. Classification (NCBI taxonomy): domain Eukaryota; kingdom Metazoa; phylum Arthropoda; class Chilopoda; order Scolopendromorpha; family Scolopendridae; genus Rhysida; species Rhysida immarginata. Next base: position 39,099 of record JAHWFO010070335.1, on the reverse strand, counting down.
AATTGGTTCAAAAATGTTCATTGCTTATATGAATCTGAATCCTTGAATCTGTATCCTTGATAGCTAATTATGTACAACGTGTCTTGTTTTTCAAAACAGAATTTCAGGAAAAAGGTGACTACTTTATAGTTTTTCTTTCAGGAGATAAATGTGCAAGGTCAGAAATTTGTTTTAGTACATATCCTTATGTCTTGCGGGCCGATCTTTTCGGACTGTGAGTAATGGCATTCTTCACGGCCTGTACGTTCAGACGTCCAACCATGCCCGCTAAGTCATCCATTACTTAGTTAGTTAATGTAAATTTCCTGTAGACCTGTTTACTGTATTAGGATGGAGGGTGACTTGGCGGGATTTGGACAACCGTGGTAGATCATGACCGCACCAAACGTACAGGCCTTAAGAATGTCTTTAATCTCAATCAGAAAAGACCAATCCGCAAAAATAGGGAATTGCACTAAAACAAATTCTCCTGTCAGAAACCTTCAATAACTGTCATCGTTTACCTGCTATTCCATTAGACTTTGTTAGAATATCTTGTATAATAAAACTACTTACAATTTTTTTGGATAATCGTAAACTTTAAAATACTACCAGAAGGATTACAGCCGCAAGAAGATGTCTTCTTCAGTACAAAAGTTAATTTGACAATGCGGTGTTATGAAATCACTTCAATGTATATATCATTTTTATTTATATAAATTAATAGTCAACAAACAATTCCAGAATATTGATTTATAACTTAATAACGGTTATTCTCTTAAAATGGTAAATTTTCTGAGGTGGAAAATTTCTGAGGATGCTAATCTCAATTGTGTTCGAGGGAGGAAACTAAAACTTTACTAAATATCTACAAGTTTATATAAATTACTAGCTGGTAAACCCGGCATTACTCGGGCCCCTTTTTGATGAAATTTTGCATGATACAGTGAAAATGAACACATCAAAAAAAGTAGTATTAATACAGTAAAAATCATATTGAAAAACCGAAAAGAATTCTATCGAAAAACCGACTTCTACATATGTGTAGAATAATGCATGTGGTTTTGGAAAAGGAAGGAATGTAATGAAAATAAAACAATACTCTGATCTGACGTTTCTTCAGCCCTGGCTGTGGCTGTAATTCTCCTACTTCGCTCGCCACATACTTGAGTTTGGAAGAGCTTGTGGAAACATGCGGGCTTTGTTTTACCACAATCGGCACATGGGAAGAGACGATATAATAATTTGATATGTTTATGGTAAATGCCCTAATTTAAAAAAAAGTATCGTTCATTACTGCAGATGGAATTATTCTAAACTTGCTAATAACCGATATAAAATAAAAAATCATAAAAAATTGACTTTAAAAAAATCATTTGTTCATCTAAATATTCAACAATTCCAAAATTTCAAGCAAATGACGTCCCTAGCCTAGATAATTTCTTGGCAAAGTAATCATACTTTAGATGTGAATTCGCCTTTATGTGGTGAACTTCGACGATACAATGGATACCCATATTCACCCGTTATAGTTTGCACTACCAGGGTGCTAGTATATCTTTTAGAGCAATGGCTATCTTGAATGCAAGGAGAGTTTCGTTTTAATGCATCTACTGCCATGCAGCTACATTAACTCGGTTATTGGCCACTTGGTGAAATTTCGCACAATTTCGAAAACTGCGCTAAAGTGTGGCCGACTCCTCTTCATCTGGTGCTCGATAGCCGACTTCAGTTCCTTCTATGGGGCTTGGTTTTTTCTTCATGAATGTACATGATCGTTTGTTTCTAATAAATAATATTTGAATAATTTTCCATTTTCTGATAATATTATTTAATAGACTTATCTAATTCCATTTTTCCATCGTCCGTGTCTGTGTGATCTACAATTCCAATAATCTCAGCTAGGCAGAACACTTGTGCTGCCTTTCTCTTTCTATGCCAGGATAACGTTGTGAACGGTCGATTTCGGGATGTTAAGGATGGTTGACGTCTCTCTAACAGCTTTGCCTGTGAGATGGCACCCAACATTGTACCTCTTTGGAAGTCTGAAAGTTCTTTTCTTTGAGACGTTCTTACAGCATTCACACAAGCATCATCTCAAAATAGCATACTCTCCGTTTTGTAGTGCAGGGAAGAATGCCGACAGTGAAATTGCAAAGGAATGTCTCAATTTCGTGCATATCAGGGTCGTCCCATGACTTTTGATAGGGTAGTGTATATAAAGATTGTAAACTTTCTGGGCAAGTTGTCTGATTTTGTAAACTTACTGGACAAAAGGTATGCTCAAAAATACATTGGAGTTCAAGTATTGATTGCATAATTGCATTCAAATTTTATTTGGGAGTTCTAATAGGGCGTCAAGATAATTAAAAACTGTATATCTTCCTCAATATATTGTGCGGTTTTATAGAATGACAAGATTAGGCGCTATTTTATGGATACCGAACGAATGCTATCTCGGTGAGGTCAGAACTAATTTAATAAAAGCAAAGGTGGGATTTACACTTAAATTATTTCGTTTTCTTATTTATTTCTTTTTTCGTACGAAAAATCGCTATTATTGTCTATTTAAGAAATTGTCTATTATTTAAGAAACAGAATCAAAAATGTTTTATTACTGAAAAATTAATCAAAGACTTTTTTGTAAAGAAATTCAAATTTTATTGATAAGCAGATAAAGCAAAAAGATAAATTAAGACTAAAATGCAACTACGTTATTAAATGTGGTTACTTAACTGCGTAAAAGAAGAGAGGAGGTCAGATCATTTGTCAACAAGAAAAAAGCTATGAAAATATTACTGTAAACTTACATCAGTCAGTTTTTCTTATGGACAACTGGACGGACCTCCTCTCTTCTTTTGCAAAATTAAGGCGCATCTTTTAACTGCTGAAGATATTACTGTAAACTTTTTTAACGAACTGCAGTATCTCTTCACGTACATATTTCAGAGCCGATTCATATATACAATTTTTTTAGGCAAATGGAGAAATTTCACATCTGTTTCCCTGCATTCATACAATTAGTTCTTGTAAACCCGTATTTTTATAGAAAATTAATCTAAGAAAAAAACACGAATGTCACATTAATACAAGGTCGACCGCCACGTATGTTTAAGTAAACACGGTTGTGCCCATTCAAGGGGGGGGGGGGCAACACACGCGCGCGGGGTTGCCCCCCCCCCCTCCTCTAAAGAAACAGATTCCCGCGCGGTGGTTCTTAAGATTATTACTTTCTTTATGCGAAATGTTACTGACATCGTTAAATTGATAAATGTTCATGTAGTCAGTATTGCTGAGCTTCGTTTTATTCCAGTAAATAAATTTAATTGTTGTTGCACGGCGGACTCGTGTTGTTTTTGTGATTGTTGGCACATTTTCGAAGGGATGGGCGGCAACTCGTGTCCAGGAGTTGCCTTTTATTTTTTGAGGATATCAATTTTACATTATTATTAGGAAAATCGTGGCCGGTATCGATGGAGTGCTTGGCTACTGCAGATTGGTTTATCCTTCCGTATTTTCTATGAGCCATTGTCACGTGGACACTTTCTGATAATTGCAGAATGGCGCAGTGGAATTGAGTAATACACGTAACAACAGGCGGATAGCAAATAAAACAAAATTTAATGGAAAATATTATTAGTAGCACAACACAAAATAATCAACTGGCATGAAAATAAATATGCATCAACGGAATAACTTAGCTATACTTTAGCAAATTAATATGTGAACAAATTAATTAAATAAGCTTGATAATCATAATCTCTAATTATAACCTAACATGCCTTAATTAACGATAAGCATTTCATTTAAATTTCTAAACTAAATCTTAACAAGGTTCCGAAACAACTATCAATTCAGTAATTTCAAATGATTATAAATAAACTCAAGGACGTCTGCCGGTAATTAAAGCTTACTACAACTTCAACATAAATATTGGCAAATATTTCATACATAAATGCTTAATAACACCTTGCAAAAATGACTACTATAACAATCCAAATTCTATGTAAAAATATATATAATTTACCACAATATTGAAACACCGGCTTCTTATGTTTAACCTTTCCTTAAACAAATTAACATTCAATACAATATTGTTTTGTTCAAAAATAAAACCTTATTCGTTTTAAAATACGCAGGTACAACTAAATTTGACAAATTAATCTTTCACAAAATAGCCCAATGACACAAGGCTTAAATCGTAAGTCACATAAAAACTGGTAGAATTAATTAAAGTCTCAGTCAATGTTCAATTCTTGAAACGGGGTAATAGTCACATTTGTCAAACTTTAATAACATTCATTTGAGTCAGTAGGTTTTGTTATAACCAAGAAAATAAAACACTAATACGAGAGCGGGAAAGATTTGGTAAAGAAAGTCACTGTTTGGAAAGAGTCTTAGTCGATAAAGTATGGATACACCAAGAGTTCACAATAACAAGCTCGCTGCTTTCCCTATACGCTCTCCACTGAAACAAGACAATAATTTACATTAACCAAGGAAATATACTCTTCGTCGATTTATTAATTACACCTCCTGACCAAGAAAGCATGGAGCACTTTACTTTGAAATACGTCGGGTTTCTTTAACTAAACCTTTAAAGATATAATGACATGCCCGACCACGAACTGGCAATAACGCCATTCAGATGTGCGTTTCCGAATGCAATGCTCGAACGAAACTCCCGCTGAATTAAGCTCCCGAAAAAGCTTCTAAATAACCCGGCGTTTCCGCCTACAGAAAGCTCAGTACTCACTGTGTTGTAACTGGTCGGATTCACGAATAATAACGGCTCCTCGGACGCTTGAGTTCCGACGTCGCACTCGCTTGTTTCATGGTTCCCGTTGGTTTTTGCACTGCGTAGCCTGGAAGAAGCCTCCCCTTCAGATGCTTCACGGCACGACTCGGGCGATGCCGCATTTCCACTTCCATTCGCCGCCCGGGGTTCTTCACCCTCCGTGCTTTGGTTACGCGTGGCCTCCGAGTTCACAATCGAGTACAAATCATGAACCCGCTTAGTTCTCTCTCCATTCAGGCGAACGTTGTCCTCGGGAACCAACTCTTGTCTAACTGCCTTTTTCTTGGCATATTCGAATTTTCCTCCTCGTTGTTGGTCTGCTCTCCTATTGGAGCAGGCGTACTGATGCTGATGACGTCGCCTGGAGCTCCTCCCTCCTCCCGGTGTTGTAGAAAACACGACGCGGAAATCCAGGACGAGTGACATAGGAAATCGGGTTGGCGTTTGATTTCCGTGACAGCCATGCGCTCTTTGTATCTGGTTTTGACATTTGCGAATCGTTTGTCCTCGATAGACCTTCTCACATTGGGCACACTTGATTTCATAGATTCATGATTGGAGTAGATCCGGGATTTTGTCCCGTTTATAAGAGTAAATAAGAACCCGTTACCTAAACTAATTAGATAGGTTAAAGCAGCGGTTAAATCCAGTCCAAATTTTATTCCTCCAAATATGGTCTCATCATTAATTATCAGGAACCCAATCCTACCAAGACTATACTGTTTGCCCAAAATACATAAGCCGGGTAAAAAAAATGAGACCGATAGTCTCTAATATCGACTACCCTACATATGGAATTTCTAAGTATTTGGCCATTTTTCTCAAAACTTTAAAGTTATCAGACTATGACAACTCGCTCCATAATAGCATTGAGTTGGTCAAGAAATTACAGCAAAGGACCATCAAGGAAGGAGAAGTATTGATCTCCTTCGATATTGTATCCTTATTTCCCAGCATTCCAATACAAGAAACGGTAAACTTTCTAATCAGTATCCTGCACAAGAATAAAGTGCCAACCAAGGTACAGGAAGAATGCCTTAAACTCATTAAACTCTGCATTAATAACAATATATTTAGACAAGGTGTTCAAGATGACCAGGTATTCAAGATGACCGAAGGTGCACCAATGGGCTCGTGCCTAAGCCCAATCTTGGCAGAGGTGTTCCTTAAAAGCTTTGAATTCATTCTTAGGACCTCTAATTTCTACTTTCCAGATTGTTGGTATCGTTATGTGGATGATATCTTTACCATCTTTGATACTAACAGGTACGATGTCAATGTTTTCCAAAATCACATAAATAGTTTCTATCCATCTGTACAGTTTACACTAGAATTAGAAAACGATTTTCTTCTTTGAGAAGTGGTGGAAGTCGTAATGTGCAAAGTCTTTCATTTTGAACTGCAATTTATCATCTTTGAACTGTGGGCGCTGCAACGCCACTGGCGTGTGGCTACTCGTGTGCGTGCTCTTGAAGAGGGTCCAAAGCTGCCTTTCAATCTTGGTGTAGACAACAACTCCGGAATTCACCCAACTAGTCACGCGTTGGCGCAGTGCGTGGAAAGGGATGGGGACTATGTCGAAAAGTGAATAATGCATTACATAGAGAACAAATGCGAGTATAAGATACAAAAAGAATTTTGAAAATCGGTTAACAAATAAAAAAGTTACAGCCATGGAGACCCTATTTATTAATCGCCCCTCGTAAATTGTAATGACGAGATAATAGCGGATATAAATTACTATTTTTGCCAGTTGATAAATATGGTTCAGGAATATGGTTGTAATCGAACGATGGGCTTGTGCTTTAATTATACCCTTATGACACCCTCAAAAATTTTCAATGATAAGATGTGGCATGTAATACATCAAACAAATTGGGATGATGTATCATGAATGAATATAACGTAAAATTATTGATATTAGAAATTGGTACAAAGGCACTTGGGGTTAGTGGAACCATTATGGTTCATTGGAACTTTCAATGCTAAAATATAGCATGTAATATTTCAAATAACTTGGAATAATGTATCATGAATAAATATAACGTAAAATTATTGACAGTCGAAATTGGTTTCAAGGAACCTGGTTTAGTGGAACTATTATGGTTCATTGGAAATTTCAATGCTAAAATATAGCATGTAATATATCAAACAACTTGGAATGATGTGTCATGAATGAATATAACGTGTTCTAATGAATATAAAGCTTCCTTTTCTCGATGTCACTATCATCAGAGGAAGAGACAGACTTGAAATTGACATTACTGTATACCTTCAAATGGACTTAACTACATCCCGATGGAATCCAGCCACCCATAGAACCAGAAGATTGCCACCTTTATTGATTGGACAGAGCGATCAGCATTCCCTTGATCCAAGAAAGGTTTCAGAAAGAAATTGCCCTCATCAAGAACATCGCGACCAGCAACCGGTACAACGAACGCACCATTGTAGACTTGCTTAGAAAAAGGGGATTCAAAAAATTCATCAAGGACATAACCACACATGACAGCCACAAAAACAAGGATAGTATGATTTCCGTACCATATATTAAGCACCTAGTTAAAGGATTGAGCTCTGCACGCAGGTTTTTATGTCTGTATCAGCAACCCCAACATAATCAAGGACTCCCTACCAAACCCGAAGGACAAAATCCCGGCTCTACTCAAATCAGGAATCTATGAAATCAAGTGTGCCCAATGTGAGAAGGTCTATCGAGGACAAACGATTCGCAATGTCAAAACTAGATACAGAGAGCACATGGCTCATAGAAAATACGGAAGGATAAACCAATCTGCAGTAGCCAAGCACTCCATCAATACCGGCCACGATTTTCCTATTAAAAATGTAAAATTGATATCCTCAATAAATAATAGGCAACTCCTGGACCCTTTTGAAAGCATTGCGATACATCAGGCAAAGAAAACATCGATACTTAACTTAGATATGGGGCCAATTAACGATTGCTCGTTAATTCAATGGCTAACCAGAAAAACCAACCAACGAAATTGACTACTTACAGTCTTTCGATTATTGTCTGGATTGGTTAGTGTTCCTTATAAATACGTTTAGTTTTAACTAAACAGGCAACCTCTGAGATATTGGACATCATAAAGCGCCTGAAAAGCAAAAAGGCAGCCGGCATCGACACCATTACCAACAGTGCTCTCAAGAATTTGCCTCCCAGTGTTATCTGCATCATCACCAAGATCATGAATGACTGCTGGCTTAGCGGCCATTTCCCTAGCGACTGGAAGGAGTCGGTCATCATCACCATTCTTAAACCTGGACTGGATCCTGCTCTTCCAGCAAGTTTTAGGCCCATTAGCTTGTTGCCCGTGCTTTCGAAGGTCTTTGAGCGCACTATACTCAAGAGGTTCAATAAGTACTGCGAGGCAAACAACCTCATCCGTAGTGAGCAATTTGGCTTCCGTCCAGGCCACTCTTGTTAGCTTCAGTTATGGAGGCTCGTTGCTAATTTAACGGTCCTCTCAATGTTTGGTGGTCTCGTTTTCCTCGATGTCCAAAAGGCCTTTGACCAAGTCTGGCATGATGGGCTCATTTACAAAATGATTACCTACGGGTTCCCTGACGATCTAATTGCTCTGGTTCGCTCCTTCCTGTCAAAGAGGACTTTTAGTGTTAAGGTTGGGGACCCCTGTCTGAACCCTGCGAAGTTAATGCTGGTGTACCCCAAGGCTTTGTCTTGGGGCCAGCCTTATTCAACTTCTTTATCCATGACTTCCCCAAGTTTGCAAACTGTAATCTTTACATGTTTGCTGACGACGGTTCCATCATGACCTGGGCACAAAACCCAGTACATGTCATCACTCGACTACAAAAAGCTTTACATCAGTGCGAGAGCTGGTTCACTAAGTGGCGATTAAAACTGAATGTCAAAAAGTGGAAGGTCATGTTTATCACTCGCAAATGCAAAAACCCTCCAAAGCCCCTCTTCTTACTTGGCAAGAAACTTGAGTGGGTAAAGAGCTATAAATATCTTGGTGTCATGATCGACTCCAAGCTAAACTGGAACGAACAAATCCAATATGCGTTGAACAAGGCAAAGAAGACGATGGATTCCACTATTTCCACAAAGAATTTATTCATCATAACATAGAGGTACATTTCGGCTACAACGTAGCCATCTTCAGTATGAATCGATTTACAGAGTAAGGTTTTAGGTAGTTATACTAGAGTTAAGCCAATGAGAAGGAGTATAGAAAAAATTTGGAGGCAAAAAACGCCATTGGGCAGCAAAAGCGCGGACCTAGGAGAAGGCTCCACTAGGTGGGGGTTGATTTTCTTGTATGATGTAATAAAGCTTTCCAAGAGGAGAGGTCATGGGTCCTGTATCTAGATTCAGCAACGAGTCGCCTTGGTGTTTTAAGATCTCCCAGGATTCCAATTAGTTTAGTTTCTTGGAGTCGTCAACCACCTGAAGGATTTGTAGTTGATCAATATTAAAATTATGTCCAGTCCGTAAAATATGGTCCGCCATCGCCGATCTGTCGGGTCTGTGGTTTCTAATATAGTCGAAATGCTCTTTGGCTCTGGTTTCCATCCTCCGACGAGTCTGGCCGATATGTTTCTTTGGGCAGGTTCCGCAGGGTAGAAGGTTCTTGACCTTTCGTGTTTCGGAATCTGATCGTTGGGGCCCTAAAAAGGGGAGTCTTTTTAGGGAGAGTTTGCTTTTAAAGGCTAACTTCAGGTCAAACTTCTTGAAAATTTTCCCCAATCCTCTACTTAAAATGGAATTTTAACTCCAATTGGGTTTACCCAGTGAATTCGACATTGCATCCTTAACATTTTAAAATATCAAAGAAGGCTATTGATTTATTTCTGTCTATATTTAAAATACTTATTAGACGGATTGAGAGAGTTCAGGAACCCTGTTTAGAGCCTCATTAACATGTAACCGAATCAATATAGTTGTATTCAATCACAGAGCGTGGAATCATGTCCTGAATGTGGTTGTTTATATAGATAGTATCAGTTTTAGCTGCAAGGATTGACCTTCACACAATCAGTTGAGATTTTTATAATTTTCTAAAATGTTTAGTTGAACATTATCTCTCTAAAGGAAGTTACTACATTACAAAATCATAAAAAAATAAATTTTCTCCATTTACTAGCTCATTAGGGAAAGTACAGTCAACCAAAGGAAATAATCCACACGAGTTTACTACTTAATATTACATTTCATGCTATTGTGTTGTTTTAATAGCTTTTTTAATTATAATTATTAAAATTTAATAATCTTAATAATGTTAACTCTAAATGTAATATTAAATTATTAAAAATAAATTAATATTGAAACGGTAAAACTTAGAGTTAAATTCAAGTGTGGATTATTTCCCTTTGACGACTGTACCTTCACCTTTTCAGCAAAGGCTAGAACAGCTGCACGCCCTTGAAATTGTACTCTCTTATTTGTTTTAGAACAATTTCTTACATCTCTCCAAAGAGTTTAATAAAAAAGATATGAGGAAAAGGATTTTTCAAACCAAGCTTTTATGATGTTTTATTTAGTGGAAACAATTAAGCTTAATTTTGCAACAATAAACAATAGATACATTTAATTCTCGCCATAACGAATTGTCCAATTGTCTCAACAAACAATTCGTAGTAATGAATTTGTACTATTAGAATACGAACCAGTGAAACGATTTGAAAAATTTTTAATTTAAAATAAATTGTCATCTATCCTGTGTATACGTGTCAAGTTTCAGCTCCCTAGCTTGTCGGGAAGTTGGTTTAATATTGATTACAAGATTTGACCTAAACAAACTAACATTGCAAGGTTAATAAAAGCTTTTAAAAAAAGAAATAATAATGATTATTTATTTATTTATTAGTTTTTATAATTATCTCCCTTAAAACTTGAGTCATTAAGGCAAATCCGTAGCCGACGAAAAAAATAGGCTCTGGCAGTGAAATGTCACCTGATCTTCCTGTTCGAAACATTAATGTAACCTTCATTGTTTCCAACAAACGAAAAAAAAACTGATTGCTAAATTCCAAGATGGAAGCAATGAAGGTTACATTGTTGCCTGGACTAATATGGTTAGGTGATTTTTCAGTGCCGGGGCGTAACCACCGAGAGAGATGGTTACGGCCGGGGCCTGTTATTTTCGTCGGCTGCAGCATGTATAAATTTCACCACTATTGTTGACGCAACATACAAACACGACCAGCCAATTGTTGACGCAAACACGACGGGTGGATTGTTAGCACATGCAAGCAAAGAAACAAACCAGTATCTGTTTCATATAGATATAAAGATTATTAGGAGCTTTAGCATAAAAGCTACTTGTAAGAATGTGCTCTTGATCTGTACGTTTATCCGGCCGTCCGCCGTTTGCACGCTAACTTGAAAACGGATTAACTTTTTTAAATTCTGTTTTCAGAAATATGACCATCATAGTCTTAGCGCGGCCGTATCAAATTTTCAGAACTTTTCGTGCACCCCTTCAAGTCGAATTCTCGTGCTAAAGCACTAGAATTCAAAAACTCCGTGTTAGTCGTGTTGCTAAAATCTGATGTCGCTTCCTGCACGAACCGGGTCCCGTGTTGCAAAACGCCTAGCACGGAGAACGGGTTCTTTACGTCCGTGTTCGTGTTAGTTCTCTAGCAAGACATTGGCGCGCATGCTCATTGTGGCATTCCTCCTCTCTCTCATGAAAATCCGTAGTGGTTGGAAAACATTGTTTAGGGACATTGTTAGCTCTAAAACAATACAAATCATAAACGTGCAAGTAATCACAAGCTACATTCAAAAACTCCGTGCTAGTCGTGTTAAACGTGTCGTGTTGCTAAACGCCTAGCTCGGAGCTCGGAGTTTTTTCGTCCGTGTTCGTGCACAGCCTTCTCTAATCATGTAGGCTGTGGTTCGTGATAGCTCTCTTTCACGACATTGCGAGCATTCTCATTGTGGCATTCCTCATCTCTCTCATGTAATGGCGGGAAAATGTCGCTTCCCTGAATATTTTATAGTTATACGAATTAATTGCGCCATCATCCGATGATTAACTAGTGCAGAAGGAACTCTATTTGTTCAAGAACAACGGTTATGGAAAGCAGAAAAGCTATTTTTGATAATCGGAGAAGATTGGGTCGAAAGTAAACTGCCTATCGCTAATAGCTCCAGTATCTCCATCTGGCGGAAAAATTGTAACCATGATAACTTGGACACGAGTTACTGGATGATAACGACCTGTTCATTTAGCTGATTTCCATTGTTGTTTCAGGCAGACAAAACAATACCGCCTAGAGAAAAAGCCTGCTCACGGAAAAATCATACATTGTTACATCACCTACGATAGGGACAATTTCGTGCTTATTATTGATAGAAATATGATCAACAATACCCTACCGTAGGTGATGTAACAATACGCTGCCTGATCGGTCTCAACCAACACCACCTAGACAGAAGGCCTGCGCATAGAAACTGTATACATTGTTACATCATCATCAAACGGCCAAATTTAAAGCCAATTATTGGTAGAAATACGATTAACAATAGCCGTTTTAGTGTGATGTAACAATGCATGACGTTTCTGTGCGCAGGCCTTCTGTCTAGGTGGTGTTGTCTCAACCAACTCCACCTAAAGAAAAAGCCTGAGTGCGGAAACGTCATACATTGTTAAAACGTCATAGGTAGTCATCTCGAGGCTAACGAGAAATACAGGCTCCGGCACTGAAAAGTCACCTGACCAAGATAGGTCTATTAACAATCCAACCTTCATTGTTGGAAACAATGAAGGT